>CM066162.1:56687029-56767029 GCA_033629205.1 Lithocarpus polystachyus | reverse complement strand
AGTGCACGTCACAAAATAAGAACGAGGAATAAAAAACACAAAAGGAACAAGATAGGATGATAACAGGAAACAAAAGATAAAAGGATAGAAAACTGATTTTAGAACCTGAGCTCTGATACCAAATGATGCAAACCTCAATCGACTTGCTTTGAGACCCAACACACAATATTGGAATATTGCCCAAGAAAGCTAAAATTCAGATTTTGATAAAACCCTGGCCCAACGTTTATAAGAGAAACGCGAACCAAAGGTATAAGTAACAGACCTTGACCCAATGATTATAATGGAATCACGAACCGAAAGTATAAAGTTTGAACGCCACAATGAAGAATCCCTGATAAGTTCACAGTTCTTGAAGAACCAAAGAAAAGAGCAAAGCCTCACCTTTTTCTGATTTTAATTCAATTATCCTCTCTATTACAATGAGTGCATGCTATTTATAAGGCATGATTGAATGTGGAAAATATAAAAAAACATACTAAATAATAAAACCCTAAATAAAAGCTGATTTGGTCTGAAAATAGTGGATCCAAAATAGGAAAAAAAAGCTAAAAAAATGTTCTAAATAATAAAAGCCTAAAATTAAGGTAGATCTGGTCCAAAATTAGAAGATCTAAATTAAGAAAAATATCTATTAACTGATTTATAGCTGGAAAGTCAATCAGCCATTAATCCACACCATAAATAAAGCCCAATTAAGCCAGATCAGCCCTCAATAACTTAAATTAAATTTATTACGCCTTCATCTTCCTTTGGGCCCAGCTTGGAATGTGAATCAGCTCAAATCCCTTGAATCAGCCCATTAAGTGCTTCTTTAATCTTCTTGGATCTTGCTCTAGTAATAGGCCCAACTGGCGTTGGGATAAGTGCCCTGAAATCCTATTGTAATATGTCATGTATGATATTATGTATGACATTATGTGTTAAATGATGTATAACTTGATATTATGATTAATAAAGTTGTTTTGTTATTATCTAAAATAATGGTAACATGAATATTCGGACATTATCAAATAGTCCATGAGATGCATAGTATGTGATTTATGTGATTTAGTCACAGAAGATATTAATCACAAGTTCTTTGTAAACTCAGAATTTTGGTTCGTAGTCGGTGATGAAATTGGGCATTTCATCTGCGAATACTATAACATATTAACTACGATAATTTGTCTTGATCATGGAAGTGGTGATTTCTAGTTGATATGTTTTAAGAGCTAAGACATATTGAACTGGACCGCTGTGAGATTTATTATTCTCCTAACGACTGTCAATTGAATAATAAATCTCACGACTTGTATTCACATGAACTCTTAATCTTGAAAAAATAATGGACCTGATCATGAAATGTAGGTTACTTTGATATATCAGGAGTGAGATCTAGAGTAATGGTCAAAACCTCAGTATGTTGGGCAGCCACATTTAGTGTTGATGGAACATATATTCTCAAGATGGAATTCATAGTCTCTTAACGAAGATATAAAATATTCCCTTAAGATAAGTTTAATGGGTTCAATTATTCAGAGAGTTAGGCCTAACCACCTTAGTAAGACTAAAGTATATATTTATGAAATTGGATTTTATAAATATATGGTGAATAACTTAAAAGAATTAAACTAGGTACTCAAGGATTAAGATGTAGTAATTTATAAAGTGGCAGTCTATATTTATGACTTTGTATTACTACGAATATTTTATGAAGAGGTTGCATGTATGATAGAGTCTTGGGATATAATTTATTAATATAACCTAGAGTGCAATTATATTTATATAGTGGGATTAAATATAATTAATGGTAACTTTGGACTTGTCAAGAGTTGATAGAAAAGCCCAAAGCCCATTAGAGCTAGTGTCTTATTTGTTCCCTTTTGGTCCCACTCCAAACCACTCACTAAAGCTCAATTGGAAAGGCTCAAAAGACTAGCCCAATTAGATAATCAGTTATGTGGAGAGAAATATACAGAATTTTATATTAGAATGAAATGGTTTGTATATTTATAAGATATGATATAAGGAAGAGAGACACTCTTTCATATTCTCTCTAGAAACATAGACTGATTGGGAGACCACACATCTTGAGCATCAAGTAGAATTGGAATGAAGATTGAAAGTATTCTCAAGAACTTCTTCTCTTTGGTTTTGAATTTCACCGCACCAAGGTACACTCTCTTGTTCTTATATTCTGAAACTTACATAGTGCATATTATCTATTGCGAATAAAGTAGATCCGTTTATTTTCCGCTGCGTATGTTTTGTATGTGATACAAACATGTAATTTTCCATCAACTGGAACATGCAATGGATCCTTGAATAGTTATTGATTCTCATCACAAATCTTCTGTCCCACTTTTCCTGCTCCACACTATACTCCACCAATAAATGCTTGCCACATGTTAACTTAATTAATTAAATACTATCATTATTGATTTATTAATATTACCATTATTAATTAATGGTAGTATTTAATTAATACCTGAATCAATCATGGAAATAACATTGAATTCACACCCATGGAAAACAACAATTTCACCTTTGAAAACCATTTTGGAGGAATAAGCCTGTTAATCAGTCTGAGTCTATTAGTATCAATAAGATTAGTATTAGAAAGAGCAACTTGTTGACTAGGATTGTCTTCATTATTGTGCTCATCATCATGCCCACTATCAGAATGTTCATTATCACTATGTTTATCAATTTTTGATTTTTGATTCAGTGATTTCCCTCTTAATATTAGTAATTTCATGTTGTAAATCATTAACAATTATTTCTTTGGATTTCTTTTTATTAAACCTTTCCAAGGTTTCATCAAGTTGCTTTACTCTTTTATCATTTTCTTCTCTAATCATAGTTTTATTGAACTTCTTAAGATATTCTTCTTTTAGCACAAGGTTATCAATTTGGCTTATTAAATTTATTAGCAGGTTTTCTTGTTCTTCTCCTTTGGTTTAAACATTTATTATTTTGCGACCTTTGGTTAAAACATTTATTGTATTACAACAGGAATCTCGACAACTAATTTTAATATCAGGGGGATCAGAAGATTCACTTACTAATTGATACTTAGATTCACTTGAGGTTAAATAATCAATGTCAAATGAATTAGAAGATCGTGACTCAAGGATTCGAATCAAATCTTCTTTATCACTGTTATCAATACTTAAAATATTAGGTTTGTTTTTTAATTTACCAAGTTTTTGCTTGCACTTTTTATTATAGTGACCATGTTTTCCATAATATAAGCATTTTCCTTTACCAGATTTCTGTTTATCATTTTTTTTTTTTTTTTTTGTAAACATTTTTCTTTTTAGCATAGAAATCATTAAGTATAGTGTATCTTTGTATTTTTTATATCTTTTATGTTTATAATCTTTATAGATTTTATCATGTTTCTTTTTCCCTTTTTTATAGGAAGGGGCAATAGGGGGTAGACCAAATTGTTCTAAAAATTACCCACTTCATATTTAGCTCTTTTACTGTTTTTTATTTGTTATTTTAGCATTTTTTGATCATTACACATGTTAATACCAAGTTTTTTAATAGTGATAAAAATATCACCATAGGTTAAGTCATCACAATTAGTTGTATCAGTTTTATCAATTAATTCTTCATTTACCTTATGAGCAAAAAGATGAGGCAGGCCAGCAATAGACTTCTCTCTTTAATAGGGTTTCAAACAGTCTTCACAAAGCATTACCCTAGAAACAAAAACATCTTGATACCATCTATAACCAGACATAGTAAGGCATTGTAAGTTATTCAAATAGTCACTAATATGAGAAGTAATATTGGAAGTACCAATAAAATGTTTAATAATAGTATAGATCAAAGTATTAACTCTATCAAGAATACCTCGACCAATTTTTCATAAAAAATAGGTATACCATCATCATCTTTTTAACAGAATTTTTGATAAATTCTCTAGAATCTTCAGTCAGGTATTTATCCCACCAATGACAAAGAGTTCCAGAAAAACCAATAGTGAGAAGATCAACAATTTCACCATGATCAAGATTATGATTGGTAACATAAGCATTAGCAACCATAGACATATGATTCATTTTGTTAAGAACTTCTTGTTCAATTAAACCATCAATATTCCATTCATAGAGTTTGTCAATGGAAAATTGGGTTTGAAACAACCTTTCTTCAAATTGCATATCAAGAGGAGTAAGTTTTAAATACCAATTTTTTGTAAAAGTCATGAGATTGGGTTTGCCAACAAACCTTTTTATTTTAGGTATGTCAAGAACAAGTTTATCAAAACTTTCAAGTTTCTCAAAATCAGGGGGGAAGATTTACGCATTTGTCATTGAGATTTATGCATTTTCCAATCATCGAAACTCTAGGAGTGTCATGAGATTTATGAGATTGTGTATTAAATTTTTTGGGTACATCTCATCACACATCTAGGTTTTTCAATTTTTGGAAATGTATAAACCTTGAATTTAGTGTATGGAAAGTAATATTAAAAAAAAAAAAAAGCCTCCAACGATACATAATGCACATTCGAAGGAAGAGAGAGAGAGAGAGAGAGAGAGAGAGGCAATATGTTTTGCAAATAGCCAAATACTAGCAAATTTGGAGTAAATTGATATTTGATTCGAATTATATAGAAAATAGTGAAATCAATGAGGTTTGGAATTTACTACAGTATTAGATGGGAAAATTTTAAATTCCGAATTTTCTCTCTCTAATATTGATAACTAGACATATCTTAATAATTTATAACTTAAAAAAAGGGAAAAAAAAAATTGTTTGAGTCCGAAAACCCAATGAAACCAATATTCTAAATCAAAAGGAAAAAACTTAAAATCACATCAATATACAAATTTTCACTCGCTAATATCCAAAGCACATAAAATATATCTTTAACATTTACAAATCGAACAGAAAAAAGGATACAAAGTATTTTAGCATCCAAGACCCTAGAAACCCACATTTCAAAATGTTTAAAAACAAAAAGAAAAAAAAAATTCATGAATTTTATCTCAAGGAATTGTCATTTAGAGAAAAGGCAAATATGAGAATAAAAAACAAAGAAAACACGACAATTTGAAAACAAAAATAAAATAAGAACGAGAAAACTTATGAGAGATGGAACGTAATCGAAAAACATAGAAAACAATAATCAAATAAATGAAAATACAAAACAAAAATCTAATTTAAACCCAAACGTAAGAAAATTAGGATTGAAAACCAAAACTGGAAAAAATAAAAAATAAAAAAAAAATAAGAGTGAACAAATTTTTTGAAGAACCAAATTCCCCCCACCCCCCTAAAATGAAAAAAATTCCTCTCCCTAATATTCAAATTTCAAAGCACATAATACGTATTTGAAATTGTAATTAAATTAATCAAAGAGATAAAATGAACAGAAACTTATAGGACCCAAAACGTATGAAAACCATCTTCCAAAAGCATAAACGAAGAGATTCTAATTGTTACAAATTCTGCCTGCCAAAATACAAGCATGCAAAGAAATGGAGTTGGCCATTAAGATCATCAATGCCCTTGCCCTTGTGGAGATATGAAATTACCTTTAACATGTGAAATGCGTTCAACTGACTTAGAGATGTACAAATTAGTAAACCGACTACGGAAGAATTAAGCTTTCAGAATTGAAATAGAGCACTTCTCCAATAAATAAATTTTAAAAAGTGATGTTATGATAAATATCATTATGGAATTCATTACTTTTGATTTAATTATTCCAAATTACAATAAATCACTTTTGTGAAACCAACCTAAAATTAAATATTCTTATAAACTAAACTAATATACCAAATGACATAATAATTATGTATCATGTTTAATGTGAGTCTACGGCTAGTTTATACTAAAATTCTAAAAACACAAAATATGATTGAAATAATGTTTCATTAAACATTTAGCAACTGTAGCCAAAATATTTGCAGCTGAGGAAACGTTGCAAAGTGATTATGTGAAACTAGTTCATTTTCCTATTGAGAATTTCTGGCCTGAATGTGGAATTGAAAATTTCAGCAAAGAGTGGAAGGTGTAATGGTACAAATATAATGACCGGAATGCTAGCAAACACTATGGCCACAGTCACTATGTGCAACTCTACTTGTACCACAATAGAAAGGGCAGCACAAAAGGAAATCATCATCGTCACAACAGAGAAGAAAAGGGTGGAAAGACCTATAAGCAGCTTAGTGGGCAAGACATTGAGAAAATCTTCTTCAGCATAGCGTGATGTGAGAATTCCTAGAAACATCAACACTGAAGTTGAGGAAGCACAAAGAGACATTGCATCAGATATTATGAAAACAGTAAATATCATGTGATTTAAGTAGAATGGGGTGCCCGTATTCTGATCACTACCACCAGGAACTGTGAAAGCTGCAGAGAACATAATGGTAATTATGAGAGTTCCCACAATTGTAAAAGAACTTGCTGTCTCCTTTGCCCATTTCTCCCCCTCCTTCCTTAAGTCCTCATGGTTTTGACTGAACAATTCACGAGGCTTTTTGCCATCTATGTTTAAAGCTTCCTTACACTTACGAGGCACAATGCTCTCCACTGCCTGCAATGGTTTTTTTAATAGCTAATAAGAATGCTACTAAAACTACATTGTGAAGACTAGGTTCAACCTACGTTCTTCTTCAAGAATAATTTAATATAAATCGATGGGCAAAAATATTTTTTTAAGTTGTGGCCAATGTTATCCAAAAAAAAAAAAAAACTGTGGCCAAATGTACGCTTCCAATTTGGTTTATAATCTAGCCTTTCTCCTCATGTTAGTTTTGGTAATATGAATGTGGTATAAATGCTGTGTACAAAAATAAAAATGAAAAATATAATTTTTGGGACAAAACTACATGGCATTAGGACAAATGGAAAACTGTATGCATTACATTCTCCATTTTGTAATTTCACATTTGAGGGTTGTGTCAATTCATGGATTTTTGACAATATTGATTTCTTTTTTTCTTTTTTCATTCTTCTACTCTTTTTTGCTTACATCTGGGGGGAGAGGGATTTGAATCTAGGTTCTCCCATTGGGCAAGACCAGACTATGCCAATGAATCACATGCTCTTGGCAGGACAATAAATTGGTGCTTCCTCCATCCCCAAATAATTGGAACTTTTTGAAATGACAAGATAATTGATGAAAAGTACAATTATAGTGATCTTCCTCAGATATCATTTACTCTGTATTAACGGTAGCACAATTCTTTATTTTTTATTTTTTGGAAAAAAATAAAGTTGAGGCTAAAAAGGAGAGGCTATTAACTAAAAAGTATCATATATTTTGGAATACCTAAAAAGGAGATGCTATTAACTATTGTGGGACGGAGGGGCCATTATTTAGGAGATCTTGAGAATGGCCTTGATGCTTGAGTCGATGGGGAACAATGAGTGTAAGGCAAGATGATGGGTCTTAACTATTGTATCCCCAAGTTGCAAGTGTTCCTGTAAATTACAAAAATCATTTTGCTTGTATGGGTTGTGCAGAAAAACTGTTTATTCATCTCACCTTTGGAGTTAGGCTAATTAATTTAGCAAACTGCAACTTAAGCTCTTTTTTAGCTAATATTATTGACTTGTAAGTGGGGAAAAAAAATAAAACAATAATCTTGAAAGAAAAAACACTCAAGTGAGTAGTCCAATTGATAACTTGTCCCTGAAAAGAAAGCTCCCCAATTGATTGACGCTTTTAAGCTGCCAATTTCCATCCACACATTTTAGAAGTCACTGAGTTTCTAAGCAACCAGAATGTTTTGGAAGTAATCTGTGCACTGATGTTGTATAGAAGTGTTTATTTATATGATATTCAGACCATGATTCTGGAAACAGCATGAGAACTAGTAATATATCACTAATTAACCAAAATAGTTTAGATAAAGTGAGCAAGAGGAATGAAGACCTTAAACCATTGAAGTTCCCTTTGCATCTGAAGAGCTGCACCAGGTCTGCGATCAAGCTCAGAGGAAGGCGCTAACATTCCTGCCAAATGCAACATGTTATTATCAAACGCATCTATGTGAGATGTAACTAACTGCCTGCTTCCTTTAAGTTGAAATATGTAGTTGAAAATTTTTTCTCGGCGACATAGAATTGCATGAGAAAATATGCCTCTTAAATCCTCATCAACAACCCATAGAAGATCAGGACTAACTCGAGTCATCTCAATTATAAACTCAACAATTCCATGCTTGGCAGCTTCCAACATAGCTTCATAAGCAGAAGCCTTCTGGAGTTGTGATTCATCAAAACCAGATATTTTTCTACAAAAGCAAAGAAGTATTTCAAGGGCTTGGGCATGGGTCTGCTTTTGACTATATATTTTCTTGATTCCTGGGACAAAATTAACACACAAACAAGATAATATGGTATCAGCAGAAGGAAAAGAACATTACCTGAAACATGAGCGAAAATATTAAAAAATATCGAGTAAACCACTCGGTGTGAGAGAGCAGCGCATATACACACACTAAGAGCATTCGCATAAACTCGTGCAAAAATTCATGTCTATTTTAAGCATAAGAACCTACTTTTTTCTTTTTTAAACAACCACTTTTCCTAAACACCAACATTAGATTATTTAATTTCCTCTACACGAATGCTTAAAATAGACATGAATTTTTGCACTAGTTTATCAATTTTTATTGCTCTCCCAAATCACCTCTCTCTCTCTCTCTCTCTCTCTCTCTCTCTCTCTCTCTGTGTGAATAAAGAGAATGTTTTTTTAAAAAAATTGCATATGAATAGTAAACATGTATTTGCGCAATTACTATAGCTAGAATCCTATTTTGCACAAATTTGCATGAGTTGATGTGGGTGTTTTTTGGGGTTGGTTATAAGATATATCCACTGGGGAGTGGAGCAAGTTGAATTTATCAGTTCATTACAAGGTTAGACAAACATTTTTCACAAAATTTTGGATACAGTCCGTGGCAAAATACAAAAAATTGATTCTTTATGGGATATGGCCAGGAGCAGAGTTAGGACTGTAGGATTGTTGGGGCCAAATAAGTGCTAGCAATGACAAGTTTATTAAGAGAAAGTGAAAATACGTTTATTTTTATTTACCCTTTCATGTTTTTCTAGATAATATCAAAATTATATGTAACTAATTTTATTGAGTTCAAGAAAATTCAACCTGAAGTCTCCAGACACTTGGTGTGCATCCAGACACTTGGTGTACCATGTGGTCTTTGTTTGCATCTTATCAATTGAAAATCCATCGAAGATACAAAAATGAGCAAACCTGACCACCAGCCCCTCCCCATCCTGTCCTCTAGCAGGAACCTTGCCTACACCACTCTTGCCCCTACAAAAAGCATTGCCTCCACCACTAACTCTGTCCCGCCAAGCAACTGACCCATGCCTTGTCACAAATGTTGCCCCCACAACGCAACACACAATTACATCCTCAGACAGTCTCTGGAGATGTTTGGTATCACCCAAAAGGACCCCAACTCCCTCCGCCAATGGGCGGAGCCAAGAATTTTACTTTGGGGAACCAAGGCAAAACTATTGTATTAGCTTTTATTAGTTCTCTTTAAAGCCCATGCCCACTGCTTAGATCACTTTTTTAAAAAAAAAAATACCTAAAACTAACTATTAGTCACATGCATTAGTTTTCAAAAAAGAAAAAGAAAAGTGTTTCAATTAACTTGAAGTACGTATAATAGTGCAAAATTTTTGTTAGAAATTTTTAATCAATGTAATTCTTACTAGTACCCAAAATACTAATAAAACTGAACAACCAATTGATCATTTTAAGGTCATTTTTTTTCCCTTGAGCTTCTCCTATACCTTAAACAATTATAGATCCATAACATTCATAGAAATAAAATATAAGTATATATAATAAAGCTAGACTAAATGTCAAGAGCAAATAATATTAATAGAAATCAAATATAACAAAATAACGGTTAGCATGCATAAAATAAATTGAATCTAAATTCAACCAAATTAGATTATTATAGTGAAAACAATAAATTGAAGATTACTTTTGTACCTCTCAAATATACAGAAATTTAACTTAATTAGAACACCATAAACCATATTCATAAGATTAGTAATTAAAGATTGAACTATAATAGAAATAAAAAGGCAAAACAAGAATTGTGTTCCTCTCAAAATTCACATAGCTTGGTATTATTGTTAGAAGATATATTTTTTTCTTAGGATATGCTTTGCTAAGGAAGAGTTTTAATGAAGTGAAATTGAAGAGAATGTGAGAGTACTGAGGGATTAAAATTTTTTGGACAATTGGAAGGTAAAAGCTATTAAGTAGTTTGGTAAAAGCTTAACTAAAGAAGCTAGTAAAAATATCACTTGTTGACATGTTGAGAGGGAGATGGGGAAAAACTAATGGGTAAAAGATGAAAACATGTAAAAAAACACTAAGGGGCAAAGACAAGTTGGGGGGGGCCAAATCTTGTGCTGGGGTGGCTAGCTCATGAAAAGACTAAATTGGGGCATTAGTTTTACCTACTCTACAGCATTTTTCTTTTTAAATGGGGGGCCATGCCCCCACTGATACACACAGCTCCGCCCCTGCCTCTGCCACCAATCCACAAGAAAGATTTTCTCCTCTCAACCAACATAGCATACACGTATACAGCTCCAGGTTACCCATCCATGCCAAACACACCCACAGCCAATCCACAGCCTAGCCGTCTTCCCCAACACCAAACAACCAACCATTGCCCAATTTCTATGTCGACAGGCAAAATTTACTAATAACCAAAAACAATTTGAATGCTATTTTGAAGGAAACCAGAGCAATCGGCAAAATTTGCTGAATAGCACCCTTTTAAAAAAAAAAAAAAATTGGTGAATAGCATGCAGCTGAACTTATTTAGTTAAGTGGACTGTTTCTGGAACTCGAGTTTGTCAAACTCGAGTTCCAACCCAAAATTGAGTTTAGCAAACTCGAGTTCCAATTGGTATAGTCGCTTGACGTGGATTTAAAAATTAAAAAAAAACAAAAAAAAAAAAAAAAAAAACAAAACAAAACGTGGAACTCAAGTTTAGCAAACTCGAATTCCAGGTAGTTAAAAAACTTCAATTTCAAACTTTCATGTTTTCTCCAGTTTTAATATAGATGAAAGACACTTGGCAGACCAACAATCCAAAGGCTAAAAAAAACCCACATCATGCTCTCTCAATTTTGTCTCTCTTTCTCTCACTCTTTCTCAATTACTCAAAATCTTCACCACCCAAGCAAAACCACTATCATACATACACCCAAAACCATTGGCAAAGGATGGCAAGGAGTTGTCGAAAATAATGCCAGAGACACCATCTGAGACGTGTGGCCAGCACATCAAGATTGCTGCCACAAATACTTAGAAGCTCAACAAATTTTTTTCTTTGATATTATATTCCTAATTTCCAACGTCTATGTCTCTCCTTCTTGCTACTGATTTCATCACTGCTGCATGGTTACTCTTCTCTCTTTTTGTTTCTACCACTTCATTTTGTGATATATTTGATGGATGGCTGATTGATTATGGGTACTGGTATGTGGCTTAAATTTCTTTGGTTTTATTGTTATGGGTTTTGCAAGGTTATTCTTGGGGTTTCTTTTGAGGGAGACAGAGAGACAAATTTTGAGAGAGTTCTTGCTTCACCTCTTCTGGGTTCTATGAATTTGTCCAAATTTTTTTTGTTTCAATTTAGGCGATGCTTTCTTCTCTAGTGAGATTTGGTCTTGGCTCTAAAAAAATTTACCCGATTGGAACTCGAGTTTACTAAACTCAAGATCCACGTTTTTTTTTTTTTTCAATTCACGTCAGACGACTAAACCAATTGAACTTGAGTTTTGTAAACTCGATTTTGGGTTGGAACTCGAGTTTGACAAACTAGAGTTTCAGAAAGAGTCTACTTTACTAAATAAGTTCAGCCGCATGCTATTCACCAAAAAATTTTCTAAAAAGTTACTATTCAGCAAATTTTTCCCAGAGCAATCCCTATAATATACAGGAACAAAAAGGCCAAAGGAATGCAGGAGAATTACCACTGGGATGGAGGGGCTAAATTGGCTTCTCGGCCAATTTGAAGCAGAAAAAATATCCAACACAAATGACTCCTTCCACAGCCATAGAGATGAGTACATGGCTATGGCTATATATATATATATATATATATATCACTTGGTATGCAAACCATTACAGTTGTAAAGTATGATGATTTAGCGGGAAGAACGAGGAAGAGAAGCATAAAGAGAGACAGAGAAAGAAAAGGTTTAGGGCGTAATTAGTAAAACCCACACCTTAACAAATATTTATATTTGGGTTTATAGCATAAATACAAAAATACCCTTACTAACATGCTAATATATATAAATAAAAACTAACTAGTACAAACTCTAACACAAACCTCCATGGCAGGTTACTGTTTCAAAGTGGAGGCAATCAAGGGGTCATTCACGGTACCAGAAGGGAAGAATGGAAGCAGGTGGGAGGTGTTTGCAGTGGGGATCTGGCAGATTTTGTTAGGGGAGGCACCCGATTGATAAAACAACAGAGTAACCACCAAGAAAGGAGAAAGCCACTGCACTAGGGCTAGGTGACAACCTGCTGCACTAAATCATTGGTCTTAAATGCTGATCCCAATATGGAACTAAGGAAGCTTCTAGGAAGAGAGAAGTTCACCCAAGAATGACAGAATCAAAAAAGCAGATCTAGGATCACACCATTTGCTAGGACTTGCTGAAGTCGTTCTTCAAGGACCATGCCATTTGTTACAACTTGCTGAAGTGGTTGACGGTGAGTGGTGGACAATCATTTTCACATGAACCCATCTCTTTTTCTTCACCACTCATAGTCAACCATATCAAAGTTGTGGTAAAATTTGTGCCTGTAGACTGTCTCATAAAAAATTCTTCTAGGACCATACCATTTGACACAACTTTTGTCACAGCTTGTTGAAGTGGCTGACTATAAGTGTTGGACAATTACTCTCACTTTCATATGGACCCATCATTTTTTCTCCACCACTCATAGTTGACTATACCAGAATTATGGCAAAAGTTGCGGCTCACAAAAGTCCCCAATTCCCACATTTTGTGCCATATTTAAGGATTCACAATATCCAAATGTCTAGATGTTTAAAACGTGAATGTTATGAATAGAGGCCAATTAGATGGGGTTGTGTCGGGCCTATTGGGCCAGGCCACTAGAGAAATGAAATGAAATGGTAAAGGTAGGTGGGCTGAGCAACAAGGCCAAAATCTCCATCGACTGAAGCTCAAGGGCTCAAGTCTTTTAAAAGACGAAGCCTATCACTTTGGTTCAGTAGGCTTGTGTGGACTCAACGAGTTGGTGGATGGCCTACATCAGACCACAGAGGATAAGCCCACTTGGGAGGAGCTTTAGGCATGCAACCTATCGAAAGAAAAGGGGCCAGAGCATAGTTTCAGTGACTTTTTCAAGAAGACGGGCTTTAAAGGGGAGGAGAGAACTGTTGAAAAGGAGGCCACTGATGAGGAGATTGATGGCTTTCTGATATTGGTGTACCACGGACAAAAGGGAGGACTGATTGAAGCACACTCCAACATCAGTTTCTGGGCTTGTGATCGGACCACGAGCCCTCCCTGGTTATAGTGGTATCGTGTGGGCTTCCTACAAACACAGCTATGGGGTAGGACAATGAAGAAGACAAGCCTGGCTTGGCAGATGGTGTCTCTAGGCCTAGGAAAGGGATGGAGGAAACTTAAGGGCAGACTCTGCTAGGATGAAATGGCAGCTACGTGGGAATGAAATGTTCTATGTAAAGTCTTATTATGGTCTGCTGCATACCCATACAGTGAGTAATTTCCCCTGGAGGGGTATTTGGTGTGCTGCAGCATTGAGGAGGGCTGCTTTCTTTGTGTGGGACGGCCTGTTGGGGAAAGATCTTGACCAATGAAAATCTTCAAAAAAGAGGTATCATATTGGTAGATTGGGGTTGTTTATGTAGAAAGGGGGCAAAAACAGTGGATCATTTGCTACTTCATTGTAGGTTTGCTTCTAAGATGGGGGAAGCTATATGGGCTTCAATGGATAATGCAAAAAACTTTGTGGGAACTCTTAGTTGGCTGGCGGAAGCAGCAGAACTGGTTTGGTAAATGCTTATTGGTGGTGTAAAATTTAGCTCCCTTGTGTTTGATGTGGATAAATGGAGGAAACAGAACAATCGTACTTGTGAGAATGTGGAAGTTTCAAAATTCTAGCTGAAAATCCCCTTTCTTAGATAGCAAAGAGTGGTCAAATGTCTTGGGTTAAGTGATAGTAGTACTGTCACAGAATTTAGTGCTTCATTTTTGTTTTATTGTAATTCTTGACATTCTTTTAGATTACCTTGTCCTTTTTCACACATGAAGTAGCTTTTATGCAATAAAATACATTACTTATAAAAATGAGAGAGAGAGAGAGAGAGAGAGAGAGAGAGAGAGAGAGAGAAGGGTGGGGGGAGGGAATAGAAGTCCAATGGAAGTGGCACATAACTAATTTTTTGAAAGATGTCCTTTAAACTTAATATAAAAATGCTTCCCCTAACCTCCTCACCTCCACCACACACCCCCCCCCCCCCCCCCCCCAAAAAAAAAAAAAACTTGAAGCTAAAATTCAAACAAACAAAAGTGAAAGAAAATCGTCAAGCTACAAAAGCAAAGGAAAAAAAAAATCATCTCAAAAATTTCAAGCCATGGAAGAGAAATCAATCAACACCAAAGTAAGAAATAAGATGAATCATGGGATTAAATGACCAAGGACAGTGTCATTTTATTTTATATTTATTGTTATTTTTCTTTTATTAATTATTTACTGAATGTTAAATTGTACCCTGAAATAAACATAAATTTAAAGTATATAAAATAATTTAACATTGGCTAAATAATTTTATACACCTTAAATAAACATAAAATGTACCCTAAAATTATAAAATATACTTAAAATAAATATTAATTAATTTATTATCATATTCCTGTGGTGTCATGTCACCATGTCTCATGGCGCATTGTGTTCCATATTGTGTCCTTGTCTATGCTGCCTTGACGTAAGCGTTTATTTTTGGAACTATAAAAAAAATAAATAAATAAATAAAAGTGTTTATTTTTGGGTTTATGGTGTTAATTGTATTAGTTGTTAATTCAGTGATGTTGGAGAAGAAAGAAAGAAAAGGAGATGAAGGACAGAGAAGAAGGAAAGAAAATTTTGAAATTTTAGGATGAAAATGAAAATTTGCTAAACTTAGGTATAATTTGTAATAGAGACTATTTTTGAATATATCCAGGTCAAGGTTGAGGCAACAGAGCCAATCTTGGCCTGACCCTATTGCAAGTGGAGTAAAAAAGACCCGACCATACCCCCTGAACCTTCAAGCGGGCAGGTGTAACCTATCCCATCTAGGAGCAAGTAGAAATGGGCCTATTAAATTATTGATTCTCCCAAAAGTGGTGAATTTAATCACTTAACCCTAATTCTAACACTCTCTCACTCACATGTGGGCGGGCCTAAACTTCCTATAAGTAGAGGCCCAACAAGTTGAATTTAACATATTAGGAAATGGTGAATTTAATCACTTAACTATAATTCTAGCAGGCCAACACAGGCCAGATCCATATTGCCATCCCTGACTACAAGGTATATATAGTATATTACATGGTTTAATATATTGGTGAAAATACCCACGTTAGTGTTTCTTTACACAGGAATTGATACATTATATATATATATATATATATATATATATATATATAAACATAATGCACTAACAATCCTATTTTCATGGGGATATGATTTGCAATCAAATATGTTTCTCTACATAACAGATTGTATCCACACACATTCCCATTTGTGTAAGGTTTGGGAGACGATGTTGGTAGGCAACTTTATACCCAATCTTGGAGTTGCTGATTGTCAAACTCAAACCCACAATACATCTCTTCGGTGGATGATACTTGTCATTGCACCACGATCCAACCTCTTAACATATTCTACACATGGTATATAAAAGTCAACTTTTTTTTTTTTTTTTTTTTTTTTGCTCAAGTATACAAAAGTCGACTTAAGAAATAAAGTCAATTGAGCAAGAGGATTTGATTGAATCCTTTAATGCTCAGCTTCATGTTGCTGCACAGACATCCACATCCACCCCCAACCTGCTAATATCACAACCCAAGGGTTTATTAAAATCTGATGAGGTATTTCTATTAGGAAGAGGAAATTTTCACTGTTTGACTGATGGCTCCATTCCTTCTAATAATCCTAAATATGCTGATTTGAGAATTGAGGATGCAGTGGTTAGGAGTTATTATTGGACCAGTAAGGGTTCTAAGATAATTTGCAAATTTTTTTATACGCCAACTACAAAACTTATTGTATAGTAGGCCCAAGAGCTGTATTTTAATTATATCTGCAGACTGTAGCTTTGGTCAATCTAGGTAAATCTTATTATCTTATGGATAGTAATTTATAACTATATCTGCATATGATGTGGCAAAAATTCTAAGGCACAACAAATATTACAACATTTTTAATAACTATTGAAGTGGCTGTTTGTGATTAATGTACAGTAAAACTGATGTCAATGGTGGTTCCTTATGAAAAAGATGTTGTACTAATAACAATTTACCAACTCAACAAGTTGTGAAAATGGTGTGAAATGTTTTGATTGTAGAAATGTTGATGATGTGGGAAAGGACAATAAGGATGTATATGGTAAGGAGATACACTTTGATATTAAAGCAAGGAGGTAAATATTTAGGTCAAGCCACCTAAAGATTTGGCCGAGGGGGAAACAGGATGGAAAATTTGTTTAATTCCATATCTTCTTGTGTTAGAATCCAGGTCAAATTAATTGACCAATGACTTGCATGGCATCCATATGGGCCATTTAAAATAGAATGGAGCTTCAATTAACAGTTGATTAGGTGGTTAATTATAGATATTCCTCAATCATACAAAGATCTTGGATAGTTCCCTAATATATCTGAAAGTCTCCTCAATCAAAGAGTAAAGAATTCAAAGTTAAAAAAAAAAAAAAGTACCTCAATTTTCTAACTGTCACTATTGTATAACAAATAATTTATGCTAGAAAGTAACATTAAGCATTAGGTATTATTAGAAATAATCCAAAACATATAGGTATTCTAATTTGTAACTTTTGACTCAAATCCTGATAAAGATGTATTTGTTTTTAAGTTCTTTTAAGGAAAAACCAAGTGATGCAAACATGTCTTATGTAGGGACTGCAATGGTGAAGTTTTGGGAAAGGAAGATTAAAGATTAAAAAAGAAGGATTAAATATATGGGCTAATTACGATCTGGGGCCGACTGAGCACTACCCATAGGTTACAGTAGCTACTTTTAGGTCTTACTTTTATGTTTATTTGCATTTGAAAGTTGCTGGTTCAGATTTCTTTTATTTTTATTTGTTTTTAAGTGTCAGGGATCTTTTTGTAATCTTTAGATTCCTCTAATGGTCCGTAGTTTGGTCAATCCTTTTCTTATTCTTGGTTTTATCATGTTGTGTTGTTATTACTAGGTATTTCATGGAAATTTTTAGGTTAAGTAATCATTTAGTTTGGGCTTAGTTGTCAAAGCCCATTAAGTCCAAATCCTATCAAGATTAGGTTTAATCGTCTATTTATATGGATATAATTGTTTCCATTCAATGGACAACAAGTTTATTGAGATTTATTGACGTCTCTGATATGCAACCCTACTCTAAGGAGTGATGCTGAAAAAACCCAAGGTATGCTTAGGAAAGCCAGGTGTGATGCGTTGATCCATCTTCTGCGTCATCATTTTTAAACAATTCAAACTGGACTACAACTAAATACATACAATACCAATCAAATGCCAAAAAAAAAAAAAAAAAGAAAAAAAAAAAGGAAATGCTAGAGGTCTAAGATCAATAGTGATCACGTGAGGAACAACTTTGAGCTTAGAGCTGTGCTGATAAACATAAGAATTTTGGATGGAGAACATATGATTACATGGTTGCACTTTTGATGCAACTCTGTCGCACACACAAACGCATAGGGGGCATTGATGGCACTATAACAGTTTTTGGCTAGTATTTATATTTTAGGTAGTTTAATGTGAAGGATATATTGGTAATAATATGAAAATGATGACTTTGTAATAAATGACATCTATTCAGGCAAAAAAAAAAAAATTTGAGAGTGAAAAGATTTAAATTGCTTTATACCTGGTAATTTTTCATAATTGACACTAGTTGAGGCATGAGCTGCTCGTATGTGTAGACCTATGATCAAAGAGAGCCTGAATTAGTATTTGGTGAAGAACAATATTAAGACACTCAGAAATTTATCATTAATTCAAGATAAGCTAAGATAAGATTACAAGCTTGAATCGTTTTCAATTGAACTTAAATTGTTTTGGTGGGTAAATAATCATTTCTTTGAAAATAGGAGAACAGAGAACACTAGAAATACAACAAATTTAAAAGATTAATGAATTCTATAAAATACATGGAATGAACACTACCTAAGGCATACATCCAATCATACGGGGTTCTCAAGACTAAGTATTTGATCAAAATAAATGAAAGTTTAACCAAGATATGATTGCGGATTGTATTACTCAATTTTTCATAGATTTATATTCTGAGCAGCAAGTTGAAAGACCTTTTCCAGATGTGTTGGAATTTCCAACTATATCCGGAGATAAAGAGGGTTGGTTAGAGAGACCTTTTGAGGAGACAGAGATATTTGAAGTCATTAAGGATTTCAATGGTGACAAATCGCCCGGGCCAAATGGTTTTCCCATAGCATTTTTCCAATCTTGCGAGGAGATTCTCAAACTAGATCTTATGGTTGTGTTTCACCATTTTTTTGCTAAAGGCTAGTTTGAAAAGAGCTTGAATGCAACCTTCATTACTCTCATTCCAAAAATATCTGCTGCAGTAGAATTTAGGGACTTTTGCCCTATTAGTATTGTTGAGGGGTTTATAAAATTATTGCTAAAGCTTTAGCTACTTGACTACGTGCAATCATGGGAGATATAATTTCAGCTTCACAAAATGCTTTTATTCTGAACAGGCAGATTCTTGACATAGTCCTTGTTGCTAATGAATGCCTTGATAGTAGATTGAAGTCTAATCCGCCAGGATTACTTTGTAAGCTAGATGTTGAGTAGACCTTTGATCATGTGAATTGGGGCCTTCTTATGAATTTGCTAGAGCATGGTGGTTTTCCTAATATGTGGAGGAGGTAGATTTTCTTTTGTCTATCTGTTGTTCATTTTTCTATTCTTATTAATGGTTCTCTCTGTGGTTTTTTTAGAGCTTCAGAGGATTTGAGACAAGGTGATCCTTTTTTTTTTTTTGGATAGGTAAGAAAGAAAATATTATTAAAAAAGGAATAGAAGGAAAGATAAACAAAGTTCATGATAGTCATTAAACCATTCTAAGAGACAAAAGAAAATCCATAACAGTAGAACAATCCGAGAGACCCCAACACCAAGACCAATCAAAGAGAGTCCGTTGGCATAAATCTAACAATTAGTCCAAATAGTCCAAATAGTCCAAATAGTTCTTTTGAGATTTCTCAGTATCCTCAAAAGAACACCGAATACATTTAGTCCAAATAGTCCACATCAAATAGCCTAAAACCAAATTTCAAATATCGGAATTATGTTTCCGAAGCCAATGATACCAACAAAATAATAAGTCTACAACTAAGCCCGGCATGACCCAATCAATCCCAAACAAATGAAGTATATACATCCATATAGAATGAGCTACCAGGCAGAAAATCAACAGGTGATCCACAGACTCCTCATTACAACAGCACTTACAATAATGATTCGCCAAAGGGCGACCATGAAGCATAAGATTATCCAAAGTTAGAATCTAGCCATAAGCTATTGTCCACATAAAGAATGCCACCCTCTTAGGAACCTTTATTTTTTAAATGCCCTTCCAAGGGAAAGTAGAATGAATAACATCTCGAATCATATGATAAAAAGACCGAATGTCAAACTTCCCACTTCCATTGAGGCGCCAACAAAGACTATCACAACCACCAGCCCTAGGAATCTGAGATTCGATGAAGTGAAGAAAGGAGAAAGAAGCCGCTAACTCCCAATCATTGAATTTCCTATAAAATCTTAAGTTCCACACTCTATCATTTTCACCCACTAGAGGACTTAACACATCAGAAATACAAGCTTCCTTATTGACCGAACACAAATAAGAATTATCCCCAATCCACTTATCATGCCAAAAAAAAAAAATACGAGAACCATCCCCCACCACAAAAGACAAGTGTTTAGAAAAGCTCTCCCACCCCTTCACTAATGCTTCGCCATAAACCACTCCCATGAGCCCTTCTACAAACTCTAGTGCTCCACCCCCCTTTCCCCTCCCCATATTTCATAGCAATAACCCTATGCCATAGATGAGTAGTTTCATGGTCATACCTCCAAAGCCATTTCCCTATAAAGCCCGATTAAAGGACACTAATTTCCGAATTCCCAAACCACCCAACTCACGCGGTAAGCATACCTTTTCCCACGCCATCAAGGGGTATTTGAAACACTCCTCTAAGGAACCCCACCAAAAATTCCTCTAAATACATTCTAATCTAATAGCCACAGCTTTAGGAGTAGTAAAAAGGGAAAGATAATAAGTCGGAAGGCTTGAAAGGGTACTTTTCAACAAAGTGAGCCTGCCACCCTTTGACAAATAAAGATGCTTCCAAGCCAAAAGCTTCTTCTCCATCCTCTCCAGAATAGGGTTCTAGATAGAGGTTGTCTTGTACGAAGTACCCAATGACATTCCCAAATAAATCATAGGCAAACTACTCACCCTACATTGAAGAATGTTAGCCAATGTTTGAGTGTTACTCACCTCCCTAACAGGGACAATCTCACTTTTCTACACATTCACCTTCAAACTGGTAAAAGCTTAAAAACAAGTCAAAGCCAACCTAATGGAAAGCAACTACTCCCTAGAAGCATTGCAGAAAAGAATGGCATCATTAGCAAATTATAGATGGGAAATACGAATACTGGTAGTAAAAAAAAATGTAAAGATTGACTCCTTTGTTATTTGTCCTTTATCTCCTTTTTTATTTGTTTTGGTCATGGAAGCTCTTGGAAGAATGTTGGATAAAACTATCCATGAGGTTTTCATGTGGATAATTTACAGGGTAGATCTTTGGCAGTGTCTCATCTCCTCTTTGCTAATGACATGTTTTCTATGATGCTAACCTTGATCAAATTTTGATTCTCCATATGGAGATTATTTAGTTTGAGGTTGTTTCTAGTCTAAAAATAAATCTGGGTAATCTGGGTAAGTCAGAATTGGTACCTGTAGGAGTGGTTCATAATATTGAGATATTGTTGAAAGTCCTCGGCTGTAAGGTAGTCTTCCAATAAAATATTTGGGTATTCCTTTGGGTGCAAATTTAAAGATAAGACAATATGAAACCCGATTCTAGAGAAGGTGGAAAGGAAATTAGCGAGATAGAAACGTTTGTACTTATCTAGGAGAGGTAGAGTCACTCTAATTAAAAGTACTCTATCAACTTTGCCTACTTATTTCCTCTCTTTATTTCCTCTCCCTACTTCTATGGTTATGGCGAACCGTATTGCAAAATTTCAGCGGAATTTCTTTTAAGGTGGTTTAGAGAATGAACCCAAATTTCACCTAGTTAAATGGGTCACTATTTGTACTCCTTTTTCTTTTAGTGGTTGGGGGATAAGGAATTTGAGGATTTTCAATGAAGCTTTACTTGGGAAGTGGTTGTGGAGACTTGGGCTCGAAAAGGATGCTCTTTGGCAGTAAGTGGTAGAGGTGAAATATGGATGTGTATGGGGTGGCTGGTGTACAGGTTCAGTTGCTGGTCCTTATGGTGTTAATTTGTGGAAAAATATTAGTCGGGGACGGCCTTCTTTGTCTCGTTATATTGTGTATGAAATAGGTGATAGGTCGAGGGTGAAGTTTTGGCGAGAATGATGGTGTGGGGAGACACCTCTTGCTATAAGCTATCCTAAATTATTTAGATTTTGTCGAGATAAGGAGGCAAGTGTGGCTAAGCTTATGAAGTTTACTATTGGAATCATTCATTAGGTTGAGGGTGAAGTTTGGGCTCCATGGATACCATATATGGCATTTCTGCAAAGGGGATTGGGGAGGATAAAATGAGCTAGAAACTAGATAGAGCTAAGGGGTTAATGGTTAATGCTTAATTGGAGTAAGTTAGGTTATGTCAAAATCAGTTGTGGGGCTCCAAGCTTGTTGGCAAGGGTGGTTTGGTCGTTATCAAAAAAATCATATGTGGATAATTGTTCCCCATTGTCTAATGTGGTGTCTTTGGAGGGAAATAAATAGTAGGTTTTTTGAAGATAATGTGACATTCATATCAAACCTCAAGTTATTTTTCTTTAGAACCTTAGTAGAATGGCTGTCAGTTTTGCGAAACTAATCATTCTCTTTCTTGAATTTCTTGATTTTTGTAATTTTTGTACTTGATTTGTTTGACCCCTATACACTTCCTCTGTACTAGGGCATCCCTTTTTTTATATCAATAAATCTTATTACTTATCAAAATAAATGAAAGTTCAACCCCTTTAAAAGCTCAATTATTCCTCTCCAAATTATCCACATAAGAGACAATGGAATAGACTTCCAAATTTTACTACACTCAAGAAGGATACAATTGTCTTGTCAACAAGTCAAAAACGAAAAAACGACAAGTGTTGCCCTTGCTGGCCATAGCGTTGCCAATATTAAAAGCTTAACAATTGCCCATGTTCTGTGACTGTAGTGTTTCCCGTGTAATGGGACTATATTTTTCTTTAAGAAAGAAAAAAAGGTGGGGAAAAGGCTCTTAAAGCAATTTGGCCACATCAAAATTTCAAGGACGGCCCGTGGCCAATTAGTATATGTCCACTAAGCATATGTTTGATAAATCATTTTGCCTTTTCTTATTAGCATAATTCTGATACACTATCTTTCTTATCTGATTTGCATCCTATTAAACACTAAATCATTTTAATTGATAGTTTCTCTTACTCCATCCTTGGGAAAGGTGTTTTTTTTTTATAGGTAACAAAGATTTATTCATATCAACGAAGAGACTGAGTACACAGGGAGTATACAGAGATATACAATCAGTTATGAAAATTATATAAATCAAGAATTGAAAAGAAAGATTGGTTTCTCAATGTTGAAGGTGTTTTTCATCCCACTATATCATTATCTTTACCATCTAGTGATAAGAACCCCCTGGTTCCTGATATTAATGACTTGGGATATAGGCTATAACTTCAAGGGAAGCCTGACCTCCTAAGAGAGAGAGAGAGAGAGATTTGAGAGATTAAAAGTCTAAGAACTAAGAAATGACTTATTAACCAATTTGTACAAACTACTAACTGTTTTGACAGCTCACTAACATCTAAGCAATCACATGCTTAATTGTATTAAGGCATGTGCATATTACAAGTATATACAAGTTGTCACTATTGTTACAATTAGAATATGCAATTAACGCTAGCAGCAACACAGTAGCTTCAAGCTCCAGCATTTGAGCACTAGTTGGGCAGGATCCTGAGTTCCTAACATCCAGTCTCTGTCCCTGATTTTATTTTTAATTTGCTTTTTGCTAGTCAATTGACTGAAGCCTTACACTAAACTATAATCTTTGATCCCACATATTATGTCTTTTAGGACCTCAACACCAAGAAGTGATTGATTGGGGACACAAGAAGCACAGGTTGTATTATTTGGATCCTGATGGTTCTTTCTCCCTCAATTTCTCAAAATTGAGTGTCTCCTCTTCAGTGGAATTTTCATTTGGGTCACCTGTCTTTTGCCAAACTCTAAGCCTGCCATTCCTATATTGCGTCATGTGTATAGTCTAGAATGTGAAGCATGTCAATCAAGGAAGTATCACAATAATTCCTTGTCAAGTAGTAGTCATCGACAACCATCTAAGTCATTCAATGTAGTCCACAAGTAAATATGGGGTCCATCCTGCACTTCTACTTTGAATGGATTTCTTTAAATTGCTATTAAATATTCTTGATTGACATGATTAAGTTTATGAAAAAACATTTGAGTTACCTGTTCGGAGAGCTCATTGGTGTTGTTTTTGGAAAAGCATTACGAAAGGGTTGGATATGTTCTTAATGTACACTTCATTTGATGTTGGTGATGGTATTCGATTCTGTCATGACAGCTGGTGTGGCAATCAGCCGTTGAGAGTGGCTTTTCCAGTCTTGTATGACTATTCCTTAGCTAAGGGGGAGGAGGGGGGAGGGGGGAGGGGGGGAGGATTTGGGATTTTAATGACTAGGAGTAAGATTTGGTAGTGGCCGTTCTCAATTTTCTTGATTCCAACAACCCACTTAGGAAAGGAGATGACAAAAAACATTGGTGGTTCAAGAGGAATGGAATTTGACATTCGTTCAATCTATAATGCCTTAAGGGGTCCATGCAAACTAGTTTTTCCCTGGAGGATCATTTGGAGTGTTAAGACCTAAAGCCGGGTATCTTTCTTTGTCTAGAGTGCAGTGTGTGGGAAAGTTATTACGTGTGATAATCTTGTTAAGCACTGTTATACGTTAGTACAATGGTGTTGCATGTGTTAGTTTTGTGGGAACACAGTGGCTTATCTATTGTTACACTGCACTATTGCGTTCGATTTCATGGAGTTTTTCCTATAGATCTTTTAGGATTCAGTGAGTGTTAACCAGAGAAGGCTATCAACCTCTTGTTTGGTTAGAGAAATCAGGCACACATTCGTCCGAAATTTGGAAATTAGTTCTGCTACATATGAGGTGGACAATTTGGCAGGAACAAAACTGCCATACGTTTGAGGATGCAGAATGTACAGGGACTCAAATGTTGCAATGTTTAGTGGTTGTTTGTTTGATTGGTGTTGCACATGAACTTCACTAATAGCATCTCTCTTCTGGAATTCATAGAGTCGTTGTATTTATGTACATAACTTTTTTCTTTTGTAATTATTTAGACTTCTCTTGTCCCTTGAACATGTAGTCTCTTCGCATCAAAAAATAGCTTACTTATAAAAAATAACCCTCTCTCTCTCTCTCTCATATTTTACAAACCAACTTGATGTATCAAGTATATTTTTCATGAATTAAAGATTTTGACATGGAGCTAAGGCCTTGAATTGAACATTAACTTTTTTTTGGATAAGTAATAAGGTTTTATTAATTTTTCTTTTTTGATAAGTAACAAAAATATATTAAAAAAAAGAAAGGTGTTACCTGAGTATACAGGAAGTATACATTAGGGACAAAAACAAATCAAGTGCATAAAGTACAAAAGTCCAAGAGAACAAGGACTGAAGAAAAAGAACGAAAGCCTAATACTACAACCCAATCCAAAAAGTCTTAAGGAAGAAGAGATTAAGATCTGAAACTGATCTCTCTTAATCCTCAAAATGTCGGTTATTCTTCTCCCACCAAATGTGCATTCCGATCCCTTCCAAAATTTCCTTGCCAACAATCCAACAACTCCACCACCGTTTTTGGCATAACCCAACGAATGCCAAACAAAGTAAACACCATAGACTACAAATCAAAAGCAAGAGGATAATGGATAAGGAGATGGTCTACTGATTTCCCATTTCTTTTACACATACAACACCAATCCAAAAACAAAATCTTCTGTTTCCTAAGATTATCAATAGTCAAAATATTCCCCAAAGCTATTATCCAAACAAAAAAAGCAACTCTAGAAGGGACCTTAGGCTTCCAAACAGTCTTCCAAGGGAAAGACTGATCGAAACTTTTTGTCAGAACCTGGTAATAAGAACGAACTGCAAAACCTCTTCCCATAGCAGGTTTCCAACACATCTTATCGACCAACTCCTCTCAAAGAAGCTCCATAAAGAGTAACTTTATGGAGCTTTACCTCCTTTTGAGAGATATAGTTGTTTCCAACCTGCTAACCTCCTCTCCATCTTCTCAATAATTAGATTCCAAATAGAACTATCTTTGACATTAGCACCCAACAGAAGACCTAAATATTTCATCGGGAAGGAGCCTTGCTTGCACCTTAGCACATCCACCATAGCTGCTATATTTGAAACCACACCCACAGGGACCAATTCAAACTTACCCATAATAATTTTCAGCCTAGAAACAACTTCAAACCAAAACAGCACCAGCCGGAGAAACAGAATCTGGCCAAGATCAGCATCACATAAGACCAAGGTATTATCAGCGAAAAGAAAATGGGTCACCTGCACTGAGTTACCTGTCCACCCTAATACCAGACATGAGCCCATCCATCACCGCCTTATCCAACATTTGACTAAAAGCATCCATAACAATGACAAACAATAAAGGGGATAATGGATCACCTTGTCTTATACCTCTAGAGCTTTCAAAGAAAGCACATGGAGTTCCATTAATGAAAACGGAGAATTTAACAGTAGAGATGCAAAAGAAAATCCTTCTCTATTTTTTAGGAAAACCACAACGATCCAACAAATAAATGAGGAAGTCCCAATTCACATGATCATATGCCTTCTCTACATCCAGCTTACACAACACCCAGGAACTCCTGATTTCAACCTACTATCCAAGCATTCATTGGCAATAAGAATGGAATCTAAAATCTGTCTTTCTTTGACAAAAGCATTTTCAGATTCATAAACAAGACTTATAAAAAAAAAAGAGATTCATAAACAATATTCCCAAGAACCATTTTCAACCTAGTAGCTAAAACTTTAGCAATAATTTTGTACATCCCTATTAAACTAATAGGCCAAAAATCCCTTACCTCCACTGCATCAGATTTTTTAGGAATTAAGGAGATGAAAGTAGCATTCAAACTTTTCTCAAACTGAGCATTATCAAAAATATACTGAAAAACCTCCAAAAGATCGGTTTTGATAATGGCCCAACAAGTCCGAAAAAGCGCCATTGGGAATCCATCAAGTTCAAGAGTTTTATCACCATCAAAATCCATGACCACCCCAAAAATCTCAGCTTCCTCAAAGGATCTTTCCAACCAGCCAGCCTTATCCTCAGAAATCCTAGAAAAATTCAGCACATCCGGATAAGGATAAATGTGCTTATCTTCCAAGTAAAGACTTTTATAGAACCGAACGATACCCTCTTCAATAACTTCTTAATCTAATGTCAACACTCCATCAATATTTAAACTGCCATTATTGTTACTCCTATTAAAATTAGCCATCTGGTGAAAGAATTTCGTATTGCTGTCCCCTTCCCTTAACCATAGCACTCTCGATTTTTGTCTCCAGCTAATCTCCTCCAACAATGCTGTCTTCTCAATTTCTAAGCAAATTCTCTCTTTTTCATGCTTCTCATCAATAGAAAGAGACACCCTCTCCTCTTTAGAATCCAGGGCATTCAAATCATTCCATAGTTTAATTCTCTTAATGGTTACATTTCCAAACTTGGTTTCATTCTACTTTTTTAAGTCTCCCTTTAAAGCTTTCAAGTTCATAGCTAACCTGTAACGTTCCATAAAAATGATAAGAGTCCCACCAAATTTTCACCTTCTCCACAAAATCATCCACCTGAAGCCACATGTTTTCAAAACAAAAAGGCTTACGTCCCTTACAAATATCATTGCCCTCCAAAGAAATGGGGAAGTGATCTGATAAAACTCTAACCAACCTTTTTTTATGAATGCTTGGATAATGTTCCTCCCATTCTGAAGAAAAGAGGAAGCGATCTATCCTGGAGCCAGACAGAGAGTTTGACCAATTGTAACTACCACCCTCCAAAGGGATATCCATTAACCCATTAATAGAGATAAAATCAGAAAAAATATACACACCCTGAGTGAAGTTTTCTACCCCCCAAACGTTCAAAAGGAAAACGAATAGCATTGAAATCACCACCCACACACCATGGCAAATTCCACCAACTATAAAGACCCGCCAACTCCTCCCACATCAGCCTTTTCTCCCTATCCACATTAGGAAAATACACACCAGTGAATGCAAATTCAAATTTGTCTCCCACATTCCTAAATCTACAAGACACCAAAAAATCACCCACAGCTTCTTCTAACTTCTCCACAACCCTCCTAGCATCATTTTGGTTTGAATTTGATAAATTCTTAGGTAATTTCGGCAATTTATTTTGAAAGCATTTGGGGATTTTAGAGTTCTAGCTTTGTTTGACAAAGTTGAATGTATTTGGGTTTGAACTATGTTGCAATTCTTTTGTATGAGAGTTGGTGAATCATAGTTTGTTTAATATTGTTGGTGCCTAGGACTAGATCAGATTGTGTTTTGAAGTTTGCAAATCAAATGCCTCTCATGTTATGTATCTTTAAAATGTAAACCAAAATAATATATTATTATCACTCTTCAAACTAGTGGAAAAAAATCTTCAAGGGTATCACTTTCCAAATATAAACAAGTGAAATGGAGAGAGAGAATTCTAACATGAGTAGATCCATTGCTGCCAAAACGCAAGCCAACTTCCACTTTGGAATGCAGAAGGTGTTTGCGCCAATGCACACAAAGGGCGAAGCCCATCAAAGTCTAAAGTAATTTGCAAGTCTTTGCAATCCTGGAGCAAATCCAAAGCAACATCTATCATATAAAAGAAGCAAACAAAGAGAATAGGTTAAGGTACATATTTTGAAAATTTTGTTCAGCTATAAATAATTGTTAAACTACTTCTTAGGTTTAGATAATAATACCAAATATTTCATTGCTGATACATTGACTGAGAAGCAAAGCACCATTGCGGCTATTGTCCTGATATAATATGGGCGATGGTGTGACAGTGTAAAGATAGCGAGTCATCTCTTTATAGCCATTCCCAGAAGCCAATACAATTGGAATTGAGCCATCCATGGCCTTGATACTAACCAAGGTGTCATTCAATCTTACCATGCACCTCGCCATCTTTGTGATTCCAGTTAAATTAGCAGCAAGAGCAAGAGCCGTGTAACCACCTACATCCCGCACTTCCAGTGCTTGTTTTGGCATTAACCGCACCAGCTCCTCCACAATAGCCTCATGTCTAGCAATGACTGCAATATGAAGAGCCGTCCTTCCTGAAGATGAGGTCAAACAAACTGCTTCGGGGTTCTTATAAATTATCTTTTTCGCTTCATACCAATCACCACTTTCCACGTATTTGTGTAAGTGCATATACTGAAGGCGGCTATCTGCCATCCCTGCAAAGCTTTAATTCTTTTAACTATAAAGTGAATGAGATGAACTAAATATCTAAAAGCACCTACTGGATTAAACTGCCAATTTGTTTTTCATTTACAGTATTAATATGGACCATCAGTCATCCAAAACAAATGCCTAGTCCATAACTCAAATACCTGTTATTCCAATAGATGTTCTCAAAATGAAGGAAGGACGAGTCATGGACCTTTCACAAATTGAAAATAATATAAGAGCACCATTGTTTCAAAGAATGCTTCTTTGAAATAAAGATGAGCAGTAAATTACTAAATTTACATTTCACAAATGCAACATTGCTGCAGAGAGAAATGCTTCAGGCTTGGAATTTTTAAGACTTCAAGACCTTGGAGATGTTTGACTCATTCATGAGGCCTGCTCTATGCAGGAATCTGTCTACGAAAGCCTCATATCATAGTTAAGAACAACAAAACTTATCTTCTATTTTGAAAGTTCTTTTGCTTTCCCTATTTTACCATGGTTGTCTAAGAAAAATATATTTCTGGCCATGCTGTGACTAAATCAAATAACTGTCTTCCCTCCACTTTCCCATTACGTACTCCTAAAGTCCTTCTACAACACAAACTTTTTTTTGCTTTTTTTATTTTACAACTTTTAGTGCTTCAACTATCCTAGGAAAAGAGCTTGCTCAATTTTCTATTTCTTCTGCTAAAAAGTCCATCCAGAGAAGTTTGGAGATGCATAACTCGAAACTTCTCCATTTTTTTCCTTTAAAGAAAAATCCTCTAAACACACACGGAGCACTTGTAATGACGTCAGTTGTATTAAGAATTGAAATTAAATAATACAAGCTATGGTACCACAACTCCAAATGTATGGTTTCTTATTATTAGAAGATTACTGCAAGCAGAAATATAGAGATTAGTACAATTCCTCTAAGCAACGGTAATATCAAGTGTAAAGTGGTGATGTCCGCTACTTGCATTTTGTATGAAATAGCTTCATAGAGGGTGGGGTTAGGTAATATGGCTGAGATGACAATTCAGCATGACAACATTTTATAATAAAACATAGTAAAACTTGTAGTATCTAATAATTTCCTTTTTATAACACATTTGAATCTTATTCAATTGAAACTTTTCTATACTAAAGACCACAATACTAACTTTTATGCAGAAGCACAAAGTAGTTTTTGATATCTCATGCAAAGCATCAGACTGATGCATAGTACCAAGAAGTTATATATTACGAATTTGCCAAACATATGAAAAATTCACCTCCTATGGCAAGAAAAAGTGTCTTTATCACATGTTGTGCATAACTTTCCATGCAAGTTACTTCAAGGTCACAACACTGCTCCTGTCCACAATCACACACACTACCAGAGAGGGAGACAGCGAAACAGAGAGATAAAATGAGATGAGATGAGAGATCATCGATACCAATAACAAATCCATACAAACACACACACACACACACACACACACACACACGCGCGCGCTTATATATACAAAGAGATAACAAGAGACACAGAGATGAGATGATGGCTGATCGAGACCAATATTAAACTATTTAGGCTATTCAAATTGAGAAAGATTCAACCTAACAGTGTCTAGATTGGTTTTAAGTGGTGTGTATCTATAACTTTGTTTATTATCAATTGATGTGAGAAGTGAAACTCTACTGTTCTTTAGGTAGTTTCCCTATCAATTTTTCACCTACATACATACAAAATAGAGGCACACACATGTGTGCATACAATCAAAAATATATAGCATTATAAATTTTGGAACACTTTTTTTGAGAGTGGTGCATGGATTACTAGATTGGTTACCTTGTTCAGTGACTAGGTTGACTCTCAATTTTTCCCCATACATCATGGCCAAGGCATTCCAGGCACTTTTAGCTGTATCAAATTTCCTAACCTGAGAAAGTATTTCCGGCCCACATGAAATTTGAATTGCATGTAAAGCTGTAGCATTGCTCTTTCTCCACCTCTTAAATCCGTCTTTGTCATCTTTTTCTTTCGGAGGTTCAGTGGTTTCTTCGACAATGTCCCAAAGATCTTGTGACAACAAATAGTTTTTTACACAGACGCTCCAATTCGCATAATTATCTTTTCTAAGAACTTCAAGAACGATTGCTCTAGAGGAAAAATTCCTTGCCATGCTCAATCTGTCATAATAACAATAGATGTTAAATCACAGTTTAAAACTCCTCTGGTCAACTAAAAACTTTTCTTCAATCATTATGAAGGATTACCATGTAAACTTGTTTTGAACTGCAAGATGTGGCAAGTCACACAATACAAGTGCTGACTAAAAGTTCACATTAAGTCAAAAGTCTAAGAATTTGTATAAAGAAGAATTCTCTCTAAGTTTTTAAAATAAAATTTATACGGTCCCCTGCAGGATAATTGTGGCTAACACGACTAATGAGGAAAACATTGTTACCCAAAAAGCTTTTGTTAAAAGAACCATTACAAAGAAGTTTTTACATTTAGCTACTAAATATTTGAACTGTTGTTGCCAGAAGTTTGGTTTAGAAGTTTAAGTTCTTTACTTGCCAGCAAAGTGACCTTTTGGAGCTCTATTTAAGAACCCATGGGTACAGTTTTGTAAGACAAGGTTTGACTGATTCTTCCTACAGCGATCAATAGGTCTACAGGCATTTGTCTATTTAAGGTCGTGCATGGCTATAAACCTAGAAAGCCTTTAGATCTTTTGACCATGTCCCCACATGTTAGAATTCCTGAGTCTACCAAGGTTTTTGCACAACATATTTATGATCTGCATCATGAGATTCACAAGAATATTTGAGCAAGTAATCTTCAATATAAAGTTACTAACACCCGTCGACATTATATTGAGTTTAAAGTAGAGGATTATGTCATAATTCGAATTAGGCTTAATGTTTTCCCTTTGGGACCATTAAGAAATTGCAAGCTTGTAGCGTTGGACTGTTCAAGATATTGAATGGGTTGGTTCAAATGCATATGTCACTGACCTCTCACCTAATTTTAATATAATGGATCCAGTTGCCAATAATGGTTTAACAGTTATCTCTAACACCCGTTTTGATGACATGATCCTGTTGACATCCCTATCCCTAATCCGCACCCCTAAATATTGATGCAATATAGATGAGCATATTGTTTCTACCAGGGATGGATGAGTTCAACACTTTCTAGTCTGTTGGCAAGGACGACCATATCTTGATTGCACATGGAGTACTAGAGAAGAGCTACAACAGCCAGATCAAAACTTGCTTGAGTACAACCGGAGTTGCCAAAATTTACACTCAACAGGGTCAAGTTCTACCCACCCCTAGGGGAGTTTTTGGCAGACACAAGATATAGGCCTTTAATTGTGCAGACCTATGGACATAGACACAAAATGAAAACCCTTATAGATAGAGATTGCTAATAATTGGGCCTAAAGGCCTACCAAGCCTAATCGTTTAAAAATAAGAATTTCTTTTACGTAATTTGTCATATTCTTTTCCTATTTGGTTTAGGAGAAGTTCTTTTCTTGCAAAGCAAAGTATAGTTTTGGAACTCTATTTAAGAACACATAGGTTCATTTTTGTAAGACAAGGATTGATTGATAGATATGTCTCCTAGAATTTTTCCAATGGTTTGGTGCTGACTCCAATCAACCCTTGGTACTGACTCCTAGAGGTTTCTTCCTGCATGGTGCAAACTCCAAGTAAGCCCAGGTGCTGACTCCTAAGTTACTTATCCTTAATTTTCCCGTTCTTCAATTTATTTTTGCACTATTTTAGTTTTGTCCTATGTCACATGGGCTTCATTTATTTACCATATCCCCACTCATAATTTGTGCTTACACTAATGCGGATTAGGCAGGAATCAAACATAGTCACTCCACTCCAGCTTTTGCTTCCTACTTGTCAACTCATGCATCTCATGGCATAGTAAAAGCAAACTCTGGTTTTATCTTCCAGCACAGAAGTTAAATATACAGCACTGGTTGATATTACCTTTGAGGTTCTGTGGTTAAGTAGGCTTCTTCAAAAGATTGGGGGCTTCCTCATCTTCTACAACTCCAGTATACTTTGATAATTGGAGTGCGATGCAGATTTCTCACAATGATGTCTTCCATGAACAGACCAAACACATAAAAATAGATTGCCATTTTATTCAGAACCACCTCCTCCAGGGTACAAGCATTTGCGCCATATTTCCACCCATGATCAGCTGGTAGACATCTTCACCAAATTCATCTAACAGGTGAATTTCGTGATTTTGTATCCAAAATCAAGAGGGCATCCTGTAATCTATCTCGAGTTTGGGGAGCTCTTACAACTTACTTTATTAGATAATAGGACAGTATAGGTCCAGACTCATTGTACTTAATTTTGCCTTTACTCACATCACTTGTATAACACTCATTTTAGTTGTACTACACTTATATCATCATAAGCCTATATGCCACTCTTGTACAGTGTTACGTACTGCAAGATTTTCATAATCACAAAACTACTCCTAGCTATTAAAATCATTGATTCATTAATCGAGCGGGGCAAAAAGAAAAAAATCATACAAAACAACTTCTAGATTTGATATGAAGTGCTTGGCACCAAATAATAATAATAAGAATAAAAATACTTGACTAAAGTTCCAATTTCCAGAGACCATATATCATTTAAAAAAAAAAAACCTGAATTGAACCTGGGGATATATATATATATATATATATATATATATATATGTTACATTAGAAATAATAGGAAAGAAGCAAACGTACCTGAAATCAATGGGAATCAAGCACTGATGGCATCCAATTTGTGGATATGCAAATATATATATATATATATATATATATATATATATATAAAGAGAGAGAAAGAGAGAGAGAGAGAGAGACGGGGTTGATGAAATGGAGTTTGTAAATCGAGTTTTGAATCGAAGATGCTTGAAATTTGAATAATAAAAGACTAGATTGAGATTCTTTTAACAGCTTTTGTGAGAGAGAGAGAGAGAGAGAGAGAGAGAGAAATCTGAAGATGTTTGGAATTCTCCAACAGCAAAAGGAACAATGGGTCGAAAAGCAATAGACCACGTTATCTTTGGAACCTCGCTTTTTGTCTTGTTTACGTCTTTCCGTAAAGCGTTTTTAATTTTTAATTTTTTTTAATGTATAGTTTTTTTTTTTTTTAAACTAAACCCACTTATTTTAAAAAGAGAATCACGATACATGGCATTCATAGCAGGTGGAGGTGAATCCTCTATCCAAAACACATCTTCAAAAATATTCTTAGCATGCTGCGCAAGAACATGAGCTACCTTGTTCCCCCCTCTCTTTGTACAGCTGAAATTAACCCAGTGCAACCTAAGAACCAAATGTCTAACATCATCCACTACATTGCCCAACAAAGACAGGTCAGCCATGGAGGAAGACATTGCTCGCATTACATTGCTGTTGTCCCCTTCAATTACAAGCTCTAAAAATCCTACATTAGTGACGAATTCCACTACCTTTCTACAAGCCAACAGCTCCGCCTCTTCACTACTGCTCACAGGTGGCCCTACTGCCATCATTGCTGCCATAACCTCATCCTTATCATTTCGTATAATAGCTCCAAATCCAGTCCTTTGATTATCCCCAAATACCGCTACATCAAAATTTAATTTGAAGACCGAAGCTAGGGGTGGTTTCCATGTTTCACCAACAGATGGCACCACTACATCAATGCTCAAATAATTCTGAGATGCTCGATATTCCTCCAAGTATTCCACTGCCCTTTTGCACAACCAATTTGGATCTTGAATCCTCCCTTCATACAACAACTTATTTCTCTGAGTCCAGATAAGCCACGCCTGAACAAGAAACAGTTCCATCTCCTGCAAAGTAAGCTTACTCATCAAATATTCCATCAGCTCAATCATATCTGCTTGGCCATGTGAGCACTTTTGGAATTTCACCAAACTCCCAGCCCACACATCCGTAGCAACCTCACAGTCCCACAATGCATGTATCATGGATTCAGGGAACTGGGTGCAACTTAAACACGTATTCTCACTGATAACTCTTCGCTTAGCAAGGTTCAATCGTGTTGGCAATATCTCATTACATGCCCTCCACCCAAACACCTTAACCTTAAAAGGAATTTGTAATTTCCATAATGCAGCCCATACATTTTTCCCTACACTGCCACCTGAATTCTCAGTCCATTCATCACCCCTCTAAAGCTGCACAACCACCTGTATGCCGATTCTACTTAAAACCTCTCGTCCTTGTATAGTTATTTTAAAAAATCACTTTCACCCACTTTTTAAATAATATACTCTCTGTGGTGGGCTTTTTTTGTTTAAGGTTGAGCTGGACCACTTCCTACCGTGCTAGGCCCAAAGTATTCTAGGTCAGGGAGTTGGGACAAGTCCAATTGCAATCACCTTGGTCCGACCTGTGCGCAAGCCACACCTGTTTTGCCGCGGTTTAGATTACGTGCCCATGACAGACAGAGCTATTCAAAATGATTACAGCAGGCAGATATAAGGAAGATGATAAAGAGATTTTTTCACTTATATAGACAAGAGTAAATAATGAATCATTGCAAAAAATACGTATTTTAGTGAAACGACAACAGAAATGAATACAGGGGGAATAGTAGTAAGCTTGTTAAATCAAAATGAATATTAGTCTGCCATGATATATTACAAGGTCTAAGCCAAGAAGGAAAACGTTTTCTCAATGCGAGTAATTTCTCCAGGAGAGAAATTAATTGCTTTGAGGGAGCGGTCCTAAATGACCTGTGCCTAGGGAGATCCTTTTACAGATGGCAGAGAACATGGGTTTAAGAGGGAGAGAGGGAATCAACCTATTCGGTGCATGCCTACCACTCTATTCTCTCTATTTTCTCCCTTTCTCTCTATTCTCTAGTTCTTTCTTTCTTCGTTTTCTTTTTCTTAGTTATTGTGATTCTCTCTGTCTAGGCTACCATTGCCCCCCCTGTTTCGTGTACAGTGAACGTCCTTATATAATGCCTGCCGCAACTGGCATTTACCATTTTAGCCTTTAACTGCCTTTTGTCTGGTGCATGTATCCTTGCCGACCATTACTGATTGGTCAAGTACCTAGCCAGCGCCACTTGCCTGTGCTGGCCGCACCACTCCACATCAGCAGACGAAGACGTACTATTTTGTTTGTTTACTTGCCGTGTTGATCTTACCTGCCACGGCGTGGGTGTTTCTCTCTCTCTCTCTCTCTCTCTCTCTCTCTCTCTCTCTCTCTCTCTGTCCCTCTTGGCATGCACCTAGTGGTTCCAACTCACCCTTACTTCTTTTAGGTGGCATGTCATCCCAACAAGACACTTCCCCCAAAAGAGCCTGAGTAAGAACCTCAAAATAGGTTTTCCCCTCTCCCCACCGCCAGACCATGCCCTCTTACCTCTGACCCATGACCCACCACTTCCTGTATTAGCTGGGTACAGGCTGGTGGTGTCTAGGCCTTGCATGTGCCTCACTTCCATGTTCGACCAAAATCTATCTGCTGCTTACACGTTTGCCGTGGTCTGAAGGTCTGTCTGCCCATTCTGCCATTCATTCCCAACTTTTCATAGTGCAGGCTGTTTTTGCATTCTTTATGGCTTTCTTTCTTGGGACTGGGCTTTGCCCCGATCGTGGGCTTCATCTCATTTATGTCTTTTCGTGTTTTACCCTTGAGACTTCGTTGTTATCTCCTGCCACACTATTCCACCACTCTTGCCATGGTGTTATTTAACCCAGAGCTACTGGGCTTCTTTGGACTTGTTGTTTGTTTCTTTTTTGACGGCCCAATAAGCCCATTGGACATTTTCATTACATTGTTTGCAGGCTCCCATGTCCTGTTTACTTTCTTTTGGGCGTCCTTGGCCTATTTACTTTCTCGGGGTGTCCTCGGCCCTTGTTAGTTCCGTGCTTCCTATGGGCTTTTATCAATTCATTGGGCTTCCTCGGCCCAGCTACTCCATACTTCATCCTTGGGGCCTATAGATACTCTATTGTCCCTTACTTTTTTTTACTTATATTACTTTCGGCCTGCTGTGACAAGCGAGGCCCATTCTCACTTTTTCTACATTCATTCTACCCATGGATTTGCTATTTCTCTCTTTCTATGCCCTTTTAGGCCCATTTACTCTGTCAAGGTCCATTTGTTTGTTTTACAGACCTATAATCCATTATTCCTACCGCTTGGGCTTAACGGTGCTTCTATCCATTTTCTGACTCTTCCCTGCCCGCGTTGCTGGGCTTCTCCTTTCTGCTGGGCTCTTAAAAATGAGCATCAACACTCTCGGGCTAAAATGGCCAAATACTACTGTTTGAGAAAATATATATGAATTTACAATTGTTTGCAAAATAATTAGGAATCTACCACTTTTTTAAAACTCGAATTTGCTGCTGTTAGGATATGTGCCCTTAAATCCTATTGTATGATGTTATGTATGATATTATGTATGACATTATGTGAGAAATGATGTATGACTTAATATTGTGTTTAATAAAGTTGTTTTATTCTTATCTAAAGTAATGGTAACATGAATATTCGGACATTATCAAATAGTCCATGAGATACATAGTATGTGATTTATGTGAAAAGTCACAGAAGATATAAATCACAAGTTCTTTGTAAACTCAGAATTTTGGTTCGTAGTCGGTGATGAAATTAGGCATTTCATCTGCGAAGACTATAACATATTAACTACGATGATTTGTCTTGATCATGGAAGTGGTGACTTCTAGTTAAATATGTTGATATGTTTTAAGAGTTAAGACATATTGAACTGGACCGCTGTGAGATTTATTATTCTCCTAACGACTGTCAATTGAATAATAAATCTCACGACTTGTATTCACATGAACTCTTAATCCTGAGAGAATAATGGACCTGATCATGAAATGTAGGTTGCTTTGATATATCAGGAGTGAGATCTAAAGTAACGGTCAAAACCTCAGTGTGTTGGGTAGCCACATTTAGTGTTGATGGAACATATATTCTCAAGATGGAATTCATAGTCTCTTAACGGAGATATAAAATATTCCCTTGAAATAAGTTTAATGGGTACAGTTATTCAGAGAGTTAGGCCTAACCACTTTAGTAAGACTAAAGTATATATTTATGAAATTGGATTTTATAAATATATGGTGAATAACTCAAAAGGATTAAACTAGGTACTCAAGGATTAAACCGGGTACTCAAGGATTAAGATGTAGTAATTCACAAAGTGGCAGTCTATATTCATGACTTTGTATTACTACGAATATTTTATGAAGGGGTTGCATGTATAATAAAGTCTTGGGATATAATTTATTAATGAGGCCTAGATTGCAATTATATTTATATAGTGGTATTAAATATAATTAATGGTAACTTTGGACTTGTCAAGAGTTGACAGAAAAGCCCAAAGCCCATTGGAGCTAGTGTCTTATTTGTTCCCTTTTTGGTCCCACTCCAAGCCACATACTAAAGCTCAATTGGGAAGGCCCAAAAGGCTAGCCCAATTAGATAATCAGTTATTTGGAGAGAAACATACAGAATTTTATATTGAATAAAATGGTTTGTATGTGTAATGTAATGAATATAAGGAAGAGAGACACTCTTTCATATTCTCTCTAGAAAACATAGAACTGATTGAGAGACCACACATCTTGGGCATCAAGTGGAATTGAAGTGAAGATTGAAAGTCTTCCCGAGTACTTCTTCATTCGGTTTTGAATTTCACCGCATCAAGGTACACTCTCTTGTTCTTATATTCTAAAACTTACATAGTGCATGTTATCAATTGCGAAAGAAGTAGATCCGTTTATTTTCCGCTGCGTGTGTTTTATATTCGATGCAAACATGTATATTACCCAACAGCTGTGTAACTCGAATTTCACAAACTTGAGTTCCATGGAATATAACCACCATTTTTTTTTTATGAAACTCGAGTTCTATAAAAAATAACACGACAAACTTAAAGGCTATTTTTTCAAAGAACTTAAGTTTCTAGAACTCGAGTTATATAGTAAACTTAAGTTTTGAAAATGTGATAGATTGCTAAATATTTTGCAAACTGTAGTATATTGCTAAATAGTTTGCTAAATAGTGGTTTATGGCCATTTCGGCCATATTCACCTACTTCAAAAATAAAAATAAAAAAACTAATGCTATACCGCAAACGAACAGAATTGAATGCCAACCGATAATGAGGAATGAGGATTGAGAATAAGGATTTGGGAAAGAAGCTCTGTTGGAACAAGTTTACAAGACCCACTAGGCATTTGATTCATGGCTTGTTTGGGAAAAAAGCTAGCATTGCTAGCAACTTACCCAAAATTTCATACTTTAGACTAGGAGCCTATTTTTTCTACTTTTAACTAGGGATGTTTTATTAAGGACAATAACTTAGGTCCCGAGCTAGTGTAAAAGACACCTTTTACACCAGTCAATCTTGAAACACCACGTCAGCCATTAAATTTAAATTTAATATACCTTATTATACACAATTAAAACCCATATAAAATCCCAACTATTTCCTCAAACATGTTGAGCTTCTTCTCCTCCTCCTCCTCCTCCTTCTCACACCAAGTTTCAATCTACCACAGTCATCACCGAAGTTGTTTTTGAAGCTTGAAAAGGATGTCAAATCCACTGTGAGTCTAGTGTCACAATTTCAAGGTTTGTTTTCTCATGATTTGGTAGTTTTTCTCTATTTTAATTTTGAAATATTAATGGGTTTAGGTTTTTTTGGACATCAATTACTTGATTTAGTATGGGTTTTGTTCTATTTTGGTATATTGATCGGTTTTGATTAAATTCTCAATTGCTAGGGTTCCACACCTAAACTGAATCTAGGTCTTGATTTGAACTTGGACCAAATTTCAGGAATGAAAATTGTATTTCACCTCTCCTTTTGATCTTTCAATGTATTTGATACTGAGTATTTATAGGAATTTAGAACTAATTGTAAATTCAAAGCTAAATAGTTTTTTTTTTTTTTTTCCTATTTTTCCTAAAAAAAGCAAAATTAATGTACATATTCTTGTGATGAATTAAATCGCAAAGATTGAGATTGTGAGTCCTAGTTGCCAATATCCATTCATTTTCTTTGATGTTGTTGTTTATGTTTGCCAGTGAGTTTCTTTGTTCAAATTGATAGGCTTTGTCCATAAGATTGACGTCTTGAAAGATTTGCCTTCAAGTTTTTTGTGAATATATGCTTGTTTGCTTGACATTTTTCTGTTGCTGAAGAGACTAGATTTTGTTTTCTTTGATAAGTCTATATAGTATATAGATTACTACTAAAATTTAAAAACTTGGATTTTGACTATAACATTTATGATCAATCAAACAAACTTGTATGCAGGGGACTAGTGTAAATTATCAACATACTAAAAAAAAAAGTATAAAAATTGTGTAATTTTGTTTGAGGTTAAAAATGAAGAAGTTGACTTAGAGGTCCTGCACTACCATATGTGCTATATTTCTAGTAACTATGCATAAGAACTTGACTATGATTTGTGTCTATAAGACAATTACAAAGTTTGTGTGTGCGTGTGTGGGGGGCTTAGATACATGACCCTCCCTTATAGTTTCTTGTCTCTCGTGTCTTGTTGGGAGCCTAACTTGTTTTTTTGCCCCTGCTTTTGTCTTTTATATCCAAATATTACACTTGGTGTGTTATAACTTTTGAGAATGGATCTAGGTCAGAATTTATGAAAAAACCAGTGATGAGGCATGTTTTTTTAAACTTATTTTTTTATTCAATTCATTATATGTTGTCATATTTGTTGTGCATGGCTCTTCTATGGCAAGTTAATGCTTGAGTCCATGGCATAAGGTAGCGGAGATGAATGTCTTCTAACATAGATTATGCACAATTTTCTGCTTGTATAAATTGAACCTGAATTTGTTTTTCTGCATAAATTATGAACAATTTAAAAGCAACTAGATTTGGAACCTTTCCTCACCTACCATTGTCAGTTTCTATTCCTTTTCTTCTTAGAAAAATAGTTGATGGTAATGTTAGTTCACCTAGTTATCCTTTCATTTTTAAGATATTTACTTCTTTAATAAAAGTAAATTTGTGTTTAAAATTTGCAGATGGCAGCAAGGAATCTCACAAATGGGCCATCATTTTATAGCAGCTCTATTGGCATAGCTAAAAGATTGGAGCATCTCCATACAGTATTTCAAAAGCTCATAATCCATGTAAATTTGAAGTAAAAAAAATGTACTTTTGGGTAGTAATTACCAACCATGTCTAAGATTTCGGCCCATATCTTTTGTTGAATGCTACTGCTGGCCATATTTATATGTTTGAAGGTGGGAATGACTTGTCTGAAAGAGGGGGGGGGGGGGGGGGGAGTGGATCACCCAAGGAGACTACATGAGACTATGAGGATAGTTGTTGCATTTGAATATCCATATTTGAATTGTTGAAGATATAGTTGTATTTGAATTTGTCTTTGAATTTCCTTTGTATTTGAATTTCTTTAATATTACTTTTATTTAAGCATTAGAGGATTAATAAGTAGCCAAAAAATTGTCCTAAACTCTCTTCTATCTTTCCCATTATTGATTATCAAATATCATCTTTATCTTTAGGAAAATCCCAGTCATATCATATTTTGACTTGAGTTTATATTACTTGAACAGTGTACGAACCAACTAAAATAAATGATGTTGTTACATGAACTTCGGGATTTTGTAGAAAATAATACTTGATTTTTCTAGTAGGTCAATGTGACAGTTGATTTTTGGATACTTATTCATATATCAATTCTCCAAAATCAACATGGTTGATGACAATTGTAGACACCATATTTTGTCCACCATCGATTTGCGTGTTGGACTTTGAAAATGCCAAAAATATTATCTTTTTTCCATGGAGACGCAGGAACATCTAGATTGATGTGGTACAACCCGTTCGAGCATCGGAGCACTTAAAATGCCATTTCAGGTCAGATTGACCAAAATGCCCCTAGTTAACCTTGGGTTAACCAAGAGTTAAAGTTGGTCAAAATTATCCCAAAATGACATTTTTCATGTTTTTACATCAAACTCGAGCTACTCAGTGATTTTTGTCAAGTTTGACCAAGTTTGACTCGAGGTTGACTTCCAAAGGCACCAGAAACCTTAATTTTGATTTGACTGTTAGAACGAGTTGGGACCATTGCCATTGTAAATATTATCAAATTTTCTTTCCAATGACTATTCATGGGTCGAAATCGAAGTTAAAACAGTTGAGATATCCAAAAACCATAAAAAAAGCATCATTACGCTTCCTGAGGCCATAACTTTTGATCTGGCTATTGGATTTTCAATTTCTATAGTTTTTTGGAAACTAGACACCAGAGCTTTCCAAGGACACCGAGATCAGCTCAATCCAAGTCCAGGAAGGCCTTCAAATACGCGTCCGAATTTGAATTGGGAAAAGGCCAAACTGCTTACATCAGTAGGGTGGCGGCGGCCCTTCAAGGTGTGCCAGAAGCTGAAGGGGCATTTTTCCAGTATAAATGCCCCCAGGCCCCTCATTGAAAAAAAAAAAAAATTCTGGGCATTTTTGGGCAAATTCTCTCCTCTCTCTTATTTCTCTCCCAAACACATCCAAACACCCTCAAAAACCTTAGATTCTCATATTTTTATTCAATCTTCAAGGTAGTGTTCTTACACCCAATCTTCCTCTCCTTGGTTCCATACCTTGGATTTGAGGTTTAGGGGTATGGATGTAGTTTTTTAGTTACAATCCACACCCCTTTCTCTTTATAGCTTTTCTTGCTTTCCCTAGCATGTTTTTATAGTTGTTCTAGCATGTTTCCTTGCTTATGCCATGATTTATCGCTTTGATGTGGTTGGCCTAGCCTTCTTGGGCTAGAATATGTCTAAATTTAATGTTTGTGCTTAGATCCACATGTTTTTAGGCTCCTTGCCATGTGTATGCTTAGATCTACATGCTTTTGTGTTCTTTGCCATGTTTTTGCTTAAATCTGCATGTTAGTGCTTAGATCTATGTCCCTATCCTTAGATCTATGTGTTTATGTGCTCCGTGCTTTGCTTGTGTGCTTAGATCTATGCTGGTTGCTATGCCATGTGCTACTTTAGCCCTCTTTGTCCTTTGATATTTCTCTTTCTTGTGTTTTGGCCCTTATTGGTGGGGTAGGGATCTAGATCCTATGGTCTACGCCTACATCAGCGTGCCTAGGCCTATATTAAAGGGTTTGGATAATTTCCTTTGCATGTCTGTGTTTGCTTGCTTGTGTCTATGCTTTATCTCTAGCTATGTTAGCCTCTCTAGATCTAGGCTTTGCCATGCTTTGTGCCCTTTGTGGGCTTGTGCTCATGTGGTTACATCCATCCCTCCTAGGATTTGTTTGGATGTAACCACTTGTGAGATACACCTTCGTGGTGTCACTGTGCTTGATTCACACCTTTCTCCACTCCGTGCGATGTTGATATGCTTGCCTTGCTTGCTTTGCGCCACCCGTTTGGCTTTCTTTACTTCTTTGCATCTTTGCACGTTGGCCTACATGTTCATGCATAAGATTGTGTGTTGTCCATACTCCAATCCAATGGAACTATGGACACTCGATCCAAACCTACATTTATCCTCCTAGGACACCCCTTTTTGTTTAATCACATGTCTGTTTGCCCTTTCATGTGCTTAGCATGTTTGTATGCCCTTGTTAGGCTTCTTTTCCTTGCTTGTCTTTAGCATGATTTTTCCTCGCTTTTGTTTCTTTGCTTGTTTGTTGGCTTGTTTCTTTTGTCTTTTCATGTACACACATGGATCGAGGACATTTAAAGCAAGGGTGCGACCTCCTAGGCGCAAGCAAAAAGGGCAAGGATGCAAGCCCACAAAGGGCAATGTTCAATAGATTAGGGGGCCTAGCCCCTCTAGAGCGGTCTTTTCTTTCTCTCTCTCTCTCTCTAAGCCTTTTCTCTAGAGCATGTATTAGGGTCCCTCTCCATGTGCCTCCTTTTACTTTTCTACTCCTTGCCTAGTTTGCGTTCCTTGGGTAATGTCTGATTTACTTTCTTGCTCTGTGTGATAGCATTGTGCATGATGTGTGTGTGTGTATATATATATATATATATATATATATGCCTGCATGTGTGTGGGTGATTGTGCACTTTGTATGATGGACTCTTGGGCTACGTGAGCAACCCTTTCTAGTTATGAGAGCTTTTGACCTTGTAGTATGGGTATGCACTCAAGAGGATTGTCGTAGGTGCATATTTATGCTATATTGTGTACATGATCATTGCGGTGTGATTGTCTTCATCCATGTCACCAAGTGACATTGGTGTCATCTTGCAAACTATCATCTTTTCAGTGTTAGGCCGTGAAGTACGGTCTCATTGCTCGGGGGACTTCGGTGGACTTGAAGAGTGTCACCTTAATTTTGGCCCACCTTGACAAGCTCGATCCCGATGATGTATGTTAGGAATATATTGCTTTCCGTTATTCGCATGCTTCTTAGGATTCTCTTTCTAATCCCATGTGTTGTCACAAATTATGTGGAGTCCCTAGGCCGGTGTTGAACCGATGGCAGACCCTAACATAGAGGAAGCTACTATTATCACTTCTAAGCTCTCCCAGCCTCTTGAAGGCAGTGGGTTAAGGGTGATTTATTTGGTAGAGAGGGTGTGTTGCCAAATGGCCGATGAGGATACGCCCTAGGTTCCGATGGACTCTCTAGTGTTCATGCTTGCCCTTCGCTCCATAATGAATACAGAGTATGACCTGTGGGGGCCGAGTGTCCCTTTCATTTAGCGAGTCACAGCTGAGCTAGACTATGACGAGTTCAGTAGGACTTGCCTCATGCCTTCTCTTATTTTTGCAGTATGTGTTCTTGCTTATCTCATTTCTCTTCAATCAGTCATCATCTGCATTCTTTGTACATTAGTAATATTCAAATGAAATAAATGTGTCAGGCTAGCCCTGCTGTTGTTGCTCTCATTGATCCTCCCGGTCTGTCCTGGTTGGTCTATGCTTATGGCCTTGAAGGCTTCGCTTAGGAGCATCCTATTGGCCACAAAATGAATGTCACGAACTACCCTTTTCCTGATGGCAAACGGGCGGTGAGTTCTCTCATTCTTATTCTCTTTCCTTTCTATTCTTACATCCCAACACTTGTTCTAACAACCTTTCTTTCAAAATTCAGCCCATTGTTCAAGATCATGAGGAGCTCATTTGGCTAGTGGGGAACCTCAAGCTAGAGGTGACAAAGTACTCCCGGCAGTTGTATGGGAGGATGTTGGTGATGATAATGATAATGATGATGACGGTGGTGGTGGTGGTGGTGGTGATAGTGGTGGAGGTTCAGAGTCGACTCCAAGCCATTAGCCTAGGAAGAGGTGTTTCCGGTGATCCTACAGATAGACACAGACACAGACACAACATAGAATAGCATACTTCCTTTTTTATTGATTTTATTATTTTTCTTTTTTTAGCATACATTCCTGTACTTGGGATCTGGTTTAAGACATTGGGTCGTATTTTAAGAACATCTTTCACATTTATGCTTTCATTTGGGATATGTACTTAAATTACAAACTTGTGGAAACTTTGTACAATTCTACTATTCTTAGTCTTTGACATTTGGAAATTATGTGCTTGAATCGTGCCTTGAGTAGCCTTTTAGGCTGTAAGACTTACGGGAGAAGCTTGTGGGAGAAAACATACTTAAAATTAAGGAAAACTTGGTTCTGCCTGCCTTTCTTTGTCTTTCCTAGTTCCAAAGAAACTCTCACTCCTTTTGGTCTCTCTCTTGCACCTTCCCATACCATCAAGTCGAAATGGATGATCCTCTCTTTCAATCCCTAATTTTTGCCTAGGTCCTTGACCTAGTGAGATTCCTCTAACTTTTACATGGATTGCCTTTCGGTTTTCAACCCACGAGGCTCCTTATATCATCTTTGAACCTTTTTTTTTTTTTTTTTTATTCTCTCTTTCTTTTCCGTTCTCTCACGCCTTCTTTCCTTCTCTCTTTCCTTTTCCAGACATGGCCATTCGAGAGGCTCCATTCATTTTATCCAACTTTAGGATAGAAGAAATGAGTTAAGGCTGTCATGAAGTGGGTTCACATGGCTGAGAAAACTTACAAAAAGTCCAATCAAAAGGAAGAAAGACTAACCGACCGCCTTGATATGCCCCAAATTTCACTTTTTTGCACTTTATGATTCTTATGTCTTTTCTTATGAATTTAATAAGAATTGGAATGTTCCAAATCCCCTATAGACACAGTTTATCATCTTTTGATTTGAGCAATGAGAGAACCACTCATTTATTATCTTTGCTTATTGTCATCATTTTTTCTTTTCTTTTTTCCATGCCATGTAACTTTTGCCCATGATGTCCTTGGAGGAATTTTCGCCATGCCTATGGTTTTTGCCCCTATCTTTTGCCTAGATTGCCCTTTTAGGTTTTCAACCTAGCGGGGTCCTTTTGCCTTAATTTTTGCCTAGGTTGCCATTTCGGGTTTTCAACCTAGCAAGCTTTTTCATTTTTTCTTTCAAATGTTGTATCTTTAGAGTCTGTCCATGTTGATTGGGCGAAGCATCTCTTCCCCATCCAAATCTGTAATTCTCGTAGAACCTCCTAACATGATATTCTTGATAATAAAAGGTCCAGACCATCTTAACTTCATCTTGCCTCTTGGATCAAAAATTTCATCTCTAATCACTTTTAGGACTAAGCCCCCTTCTTTAAGGATTCTAGATCTTACCTTTTAGTTAAATGCTCTAACAATCCTCTTTTGGTATCCTTGTGCATGGTATTGTGCCCTAGCTCTTTTCTCATCTATCAGAGCCAATTGCTTATATCTTTATTTCAACCAATCTTCCTCTAGGACCTCGGTTTCCGCTAGTACTCTCAAAGATTGTATCTCCACCTCAATAGGAAGCACAACTTCACTATCATAGACCAAAGAGTAAGGGGTTGCCCCTGTCAATGCACAAATAGAAGTTCTGTAACCCCATAAGGCAAATGGTAGCTTCTCAGCCCAATCCTTGTATGTCACTACCATCTTGGCTAGGATGTTCTTGATGTTCTTATTAGCTGCTTCAATGAGCCAATTAGTTTGTGGTCAATATGGTGAAGACTTGTGATGCTCAATGTTGTACAGTTCCATAATTGTTCTAACGTCTCCCTCAAAGTGGGAACCATTATCGGAGATAATCTCTTGGGGTACCCAAAACTGACAGATGATGTTATTCTCTATGAATCGAGCCACATGCTTGGCTTTTAACACGGAATAGGAGGCCGTTTCCACCCACTTGGTGAAATAGTCAATTGCCAATTAAAAGGTCCTTTTAGATTTCTAGATGTTCTTAGAAAGTCTTTAAGTTCATTTTAATGAAGGCCTAATTACAAAATCACTCCATTTCCTGTCATGAACCTTGCCCCTTGTTTCATTAGGCTTTGGCCCATTTACAATAATGCTATCTCATCTTACTCTCAAGGGCTTTCATTAGAATGTACTTAGAGATTTTCAATCCTTTGTCTCAAACATGGGCTTGCAATGTACTTATCACCTTTGGGCTCTTCTCTTTTCATTTCATTATTCCTTTTTTATTATTTTTTTTGAAGTAGCCCTTTAGCTAGAATATATTGTAGCCTTCCTATCAAGGTCCATAAAGTTCTCATCATTTTGGGCCTAGGCATACAACAAGGAGGACCAAGATTAGGGAAATTCATATTGTTTTTGTAGGATTTTAGATGCTAAGTCCATAGCTTATTTGTTATCTTAGGCCCAAAGTCCTCTTTTTCTAAAAGTGATTTCTAATTTGGGTTTATGATAGCAATTAGGATAGTCTTATGAACCTTTCAAGTTAAGATATACCATTGGACTTAGGGACCAGCCTCTTATAAGTGAGAACTTCTTTCATTTTGTCCTAATTGTCTTAGGTATGCCATAACTTTAGGGTCATCCTTCCATTTTTTTACATTTTTTATTTGTCCTTTAGAATTAGGTGATTACAAGATATATGGTTGAACAAACAAGAGATATATAAAGGGTACCCACATTTGATAGGATCTAGGATCTCTCCAAGTGTAGGTAGGCTCTTTAGAGTTAAAAGGATAGATAAGTAGGTCACTCACAACTAGGTGGGCCATGATTCCAACCGAGGGCCTAAGTGGACCTTTGTGAATCGGTGGCAAACCTTTAATGTACTCAAAGCCCATCATAGGTAATGGCATCGATTGTGAGTTGGTGGGATGAACTTCGAAAGACTTGGGCCCGAATAGAGCCTTCCATCTTTCCACTCATCACCAACCGAGGTAAAGGGACGATGAAACCAAGTGATGTGTGTGCAAACAAGTATTGAAAAAGCATTTATTAAGGTTAAGACATAGAACACATAAGAACTAAACTCACAATCCCCAATGGAGTCGCCACTATGGACACAACCCGGAGTTGCCACCTAGTTTTTACAATGGTCTAGGAACCATATATATAGCGTTCTCTCGAGGATGGACCATTAATCTTACCACCAAAGATATTGGTTTAAAGTTAAGATACGGTCTTGGGAAGGTGTTGTTGGGATTTGTGCCCTAAAATCCTATTATATGAGATTATGTTCTATGTAATAAGGTTGATTTATTTTTATCTAAAATAATGGTAACATGAATATTTGGACATTATCATATAGTCCATGAGATGTCTAGTATGTGATTTAGTCACAGAAGATATAAATCACAAGTTCTTTGTAAACTCAGAATTTTAGTTCTTAGTCAGTGATGAAATTGGGCATTTCATCTACAAAGACTATAACATGTCAACTAAGATGATTTGTCTTGATCATGGAAGTGAAGATTTCTAATTGATATGTTGATATGTTTTAAGTGTTAAGACATATTGAACTGGACCACTGTGAAATTTATTATTCAATTAACGACTGTCAAATGAATAATAAATCTCATGACTTCTATTTATATTAACTCTAAATCTTGAGAGAATAATGAACCTGATCATCAAGTGTAGGTTGCTTTGATATATTAGGAGTGAGACCTAAAGTCATGATCAAAACCTCAGTATGTTGAGTAGCCACATTTAATGTTGAAGGAACATATATTTTCAAGATGGAATTCATAATCTCTTAACGGAGATATAAAATATTCCCTTGAGATAAGTTTAATGGGTTTGATTATTCAGAGTGTTAGGCCTAACCACTTTAGTAAGAAATTACTAAAGTATATATTTATGAAATTGGATTTCATAAATATATGATGAATAACTTAAAGGATTAAACCAGGTACTCAAGGATTAAGATGTAATAGTCTTCAAATTGGTAGTAACATTCATGACTTAGTATTACTACCAATATTTTAATGAAAGGGTTAAATGTATAATAAAGTCTTGGGATATAATTTATTAATAAGGCCTAGAGTGCAATTATATATATAGTAGTATTAAATATAATTAATGGTAATTTTGAGCTTGTCAAGAGTTGATAGAAAGGCCCAAAACCCATTGGAGCTAGCATCTTATTTATCCCTTTTGGTCCCACTCCAAGCCACATACTAAAACCCAATTAGAATCGCCCAAAAGACTATCCCAATTAGATAATCAGTTATATACAAGGAGAGAAACATACAAAATTTTGTAAGGTATGAAAAATGGTGTGTATTTGACTCTAAACCACTCTTTTATTCTCCCTTGAACACATACGTATAAACTGATTGAGAGATCACACTTCTTGGGCATAAGTGAAATTGGAGTGAAGATTAAAAGTGTTCTCAAGTACTTCTAATCTTTGGTTTTTAATTTCACCACACCAAAGTACGCTTTCTTATTCTTAAATTTTGAAATTTATATAATACATGTTATCAATTGCGAATGAAGTAGATCCGTTAATTTTAAGCTGTATATGTTTTGTATGCGATACAAACTATATTTTTCTTACAATTGGTATCAGAGCGGTCTTCAATTTTGAATTTGTATAACATATTTTGTGAGTTTTGGAATCAAAGATAGTAATTTCATGATGTTAGAAGATTCTAAAATCAATTTTCTACATGTATGTTGAAATTATTGTCTGATAAAAATTGATATTGATGTTATGATGTTGTTTAAGTTTGATATTAAGTATGTTAGATTGAACTTTAAGACTATAGCATCAATGAAATTCAGTTTTGATCTCAATCTCATTCTGATGTGATTAAGAAACTATGTTTTGTTCAAGTGAAACGTAAAAAACGGTTACCAGAAAAATTTGAAAAAACTTCAGTTTCACGAGTTTCGATAGATCAAGAATTCCCTTCAATTGATCAAATGTTCCTTTCGATCAATCGAATAGGAATCGAGAATCGATCGAGTCAACCTGAGACTTTGTGATAAATATCTTCAATTTTTCGATCAATCAAGAATTCCTTTCGATTGATCGGATTTGCCTTTCGATTGATTGAATAGGAATCAAGAGTCAATCGAGTCATCCAGAAAACTTTGAAATGAATTTGTTGAACATTTCAATCGATCAAGAAATGCTTTCGATCGATCGATCGAATGAGAATCAAGAGTCAATCAAGAAATGCTTTCGATCGATCGAATGAACTGTTTTTTTAAATTTCACTAAGTGTTAAAACATAGATAAAGTGCAAGGCTATGTGTGATGAGATTACACATGATTTCTAATTAAAAACCTTTCTTTTAAAATATCTAGCGTGAGATAGATACAAGGGTTGGATCTCACAGCCTCCATTATTGGTTCATAGTAATGTGGGTAAGCACCTCATCTTGGCGTATATGCCTTGCTATCCCAAAGGAGGGTGTTTACTTCATAGTACTACAAAATTGAACTTACCTGTTTAAAATAGTGTGAACAAGCACCTCGTCTTGGTGTATATGCCTCACGTTCCCAAAGGAGAGTGTTTTGTTTCATGGTATTACAAGTTTAAACATTATAAAGGAGATGAAATGTGGCTACACATGATTCTAGATAATGGTGTACACTAGACTAAGTATAATGTTAACCTCCCAAAGGAGTTATGTCATTATTTACTTAGAGGCTAAAGTTAATACGACATATTATTAGTGTTTGATAAGAGTTATCATGATAGTACTAATAATGAGAATAGTTCTCAATCAATCATGATGTTTATAATATACAAGTGCTATATTCTAGCATCTATCTCAAATGTTCTATAGCATCAAATGCAGGACTAGCTTCGGACATAATGCTAAGTCTGAAGGAGATGTTTAGTGATAAGGGTATGAAAAGTTCATTCCTTCTTGAAACATGTTTAGTACAGAATCCCACAGATTCCTGGTGTGTGGATTTAGGTTGTACTAATCATATCTGCAATACTTTGTAGGGGGTTCCAAAAGGCCAGAAAGCTGAATGAAGGGGAAATGTTTCTTACTTTGGCTGATGGGAGCAGAATTCCAGTTGTAATTGTTGGAGTGTTTAATTTGTGTTTTGGTTCTAGAGTTTTAATATTGAAAGACTATTTGTATGTATCTAGTGTTCATAAGAATTTAATTTCTGCAACTTATTTAGGTAGATATGGATATTATGTTATCTTGAAAGACAATGTTGTAATAAAAAAGGATAAAGTGTTTATTTGTTCTGGCAATATTGTTGATGGTCTTTATATTTTAACTCCTAATAAGCATGAATTAGAAATTCTGAATTAGATAATAATTCTCATGTAAAATCATTAAAGAGAAAGTTTCCTTCTACTAATGATGCATGTCTTTGACAATTGTGTTTGGGTCATATTAATTCAAATAGAATTTAAAGACTGATCAAAGATGGACTCTTAGAGCCATTGGACTTCGATGGATTTCCAGTTTGTGAATCTTGTTTGGAGGGCAAAACGACCAAAAGACCTTTTAATGCAAAAGGTAGAAGAGCCTTAGAGTTGCTTGAATTAGTTCATACGGATGTATGTGGTCTTATGTCAACCCAAGAAAAAGGAGCTTATGAGTTCATTACTTTTACGAATGATTACTCAAGATATGGTTATGTGTACCTAATAAGATGAAAGTCTGAAACCTTTGAAATGTTCAAAGAGTTTAGGGCTGAAGTTGAGAATCAATTGGGTAAAAGCATAAAGGATATTCGATCTGCTGAGGTGGCAAATACCTTCTTGGGGATTTCAAGGATTACTTAACTCAAAATGGGATTGTATCCCAATTAACTACACCTGGAACTCCTCAATCAAATGGTGTAGCAGAGAGAAGGAACAAGACTCTTTTAGAAATGGTTAGGTTCATGATGAGTTATTCAACTTTACCAATTTCCTTTTGGGGATATGCACTAAAAACTGCAATGCATATTTTAAATTTAGTTTTATCAAAATAAGTTCCCAACATACCTAAGGAATTGTGAAGTGGGCGAAAACTTAGTATGAAATACCTCCACATTTGGGGATGTCCAGCAAATGTGTTGAAAGGGAAGCTTGATAAGTTGGAAGTAATAACAGAAGTATGCATGTTTTTAAGGCATTCAAATTAAACTAAGGGTTATTTATTCTATAATCATAAAGATAACAAAGTGTTTGTTAGCACCAATGACAAATTTTTGGAAGATGATTATGTGAATAATTTTAATCCTAGAAGTAAAGTTGTCTTGACTGAAATAGATGAACCTGTAATTAAATAACCAATGGATGAAACTAGGGATGATGTGGCTGTATTAGATACACCACAAGATTCTACTCATGAGATGGCTAGTACACAAAAGCCTCATCACAATGGGAGAATTGTTTGGCCACCTGTAAGATTTATAGGTCTAGGAGAAACTTATGAAGCTATCTTGAATCTGATCCTTACACTTATGAAGAGGCAATAAAAGATATAGATGCAAATCATTGGGTCAAAGTTATGAAATTTGAATTGGATTCAATGTATTCCAATCAAGTTTAGGATCTTGCAAAGGCGCCTAACGGCATTAAACTTGTTGGTTGCAAATGGGTTTACAAGAGGAAGAAAGGGATAGATGGAAATGTTGAAATCTTTAAAGCAAGGCTAGTGGTAAAAGGGTATACACAAAAAGAAGGTATTGATTATGAAGAAACATTTTCACCAATAGCAATGCTTTTATCTATCAGAATTCTCTTATCTATTGCTGCTCATTATAATTATGAGATTTGGCAAATGGATGTCAAGACTACATTTCTTAATGGCAATCTTGAAGAAGAAATCTATATGATGTAACCGCAAGGTTTTGTAGCAAAGAACCAATAGCATATGGTATGCAAGTTGAAGAGGTCCAGTTATGGATTTAAGCAAGCATCTAGATCATGGAACATCAGATTTGATCTAGCAATCAGGTCATTTGGTTTTGAACAAAATCTAGATGAACCTTGTGTGTACAAAAGACATCGAGATAAAGTAGTAATATTCTTAGTGCTTTATGTTGATGATATTCTATTAATTGGAAATGTTGTAGGGGTAATGTCATTAATAAAGATTTGGTTGTCAAGCCAATTTGATATGAAGGACTTAAGTGAAGCTAACTATATTCTAGGGATCAAGCTTTGGCGAGATTAAATGAATAGAAAGTTAAGCTTATCACAAGTTAGATATATAGATAAGATTCTAGCAAGGTTTAGCATGCAAAACTCTATGAAAGGATTATTTCCTTTCAAACATGGAGTTCCTCTGTTTAATGACCGAAGGCCTAAGACTCTTAAAAAGGAAAAGACAATGAGACAAGTTCCTTATGCTTTCGTAGTGAGAAGTCTCATGTATGCCATGCTATGTACTAGGCCAAATATCTGTTATTTAGTTGGCATAGTTAGCTGATATCAATCAAATCCAGAACCAAAACATTGGGAGGCTGTAAAGCATATTCTCAAGTATCTATGGAGAATGAGAGACTATATGCTACTTTATCGATGTGAGGATTTAATACCTAGTGGTTATACAGATTCTGATTTTCATTCAGATCTTGATTTCAAAAAGTCCACTTCAGGTTGTGTGTTCACCTTGGGAGGTGGAGTCATAAGTTGGAGGAGTGTTAAGCAATCTTGTATTGCCGACTCCACCATAGAAGCTGAATATGTTACTACTTGTGAAGTGGCAAAGGAAGCTATTTGGCTCAAGAAATTCCTTTCTGATCATGGTATTGTGAGAATGGAGCAAGTACCTATCACATTGTTCTACGACAATAGTGGAGCGGTTGCACAATCCAAGGATCCAAGAAATCACACGAAAGGAAATCATATTGAAAGAAATTACCACATCATTCGAGACATTGTTGCTCGAGGAGATGTAGTTGTAGCAAAGATTGATAGTGCAAATACTAGCAGATTCCTTTACCAAAGCCTTGCCCCAAAAGACTTTCGAGTCACATTTGAAGGGAATGGAAGTTAGACTAGTGCACAATAGTTTTTAGTGTAAGTGGGAGATTGTTGGGATTAGTGCCCTAAAATCCTATTGAATGCCATGTATGACATTATGTTCTATGTAATAAGGTTGTTTTATTATTATCTAAAATAATGGTAACATGAATATTTGGACATTATCATATAGTCCATGAGATGTCTAGTATGTGATTTATGTAATTTAGTCATAGAAGATATGAATCACAAGTTCTTTATAAAACTAGAATTTTAGTTCGTAGTCGGTGATGAAATTGGGCATTTTATCTGTGAAGACTATAACATATCAACTAAGACGATTTGTCTTGATCATGGAAGTAGAGACTTCTAGTTGATATGTTGATATTTTTTAAGTATTAAGACATATTGAACTGGACTGCTATGAGATTTATTATTTTACTAATGACTGTCAAATGAATAATAAATCTCACGACTTCTTTTTACATGAACTCTCATTCCTGAGAGAATAATGAACCTGATCATGAAGTGTAGGTTACTTTCATATATTAGGAGTGAGATCTAAAGTCACGATTAAAACCTCAGTATGTTGGGCAGTCACATTTAATGTTGAAGGAACATATATTCTTAAGATGGAATTCATAATTCCTTAAAAAAAGATATAAAATATTCCCTTGAGATAAGTTTAATTGGTTTGGTTATTCAGAGTGTTAGGCCTAACCACTTTAGTAAGAAATTACTAAAGTATATATTTATGAAATTGGATTTCATAAATATATGAAGAATAACTTAAATAATTAATCAAGGATTAAGATGTAGTAATCTTCAAAGTGGTAGTCAACATTCACGACTTTGTATTACTACGAATATTTTAATGAAGAGGTTGAATGTATAATAAAATCTTGGGATATAATTTATTAATAAGGCCTAAAGTGTAATTATATTTATATAGTGGTATTAAATAAATTAATGGTAATTTTGGGCTTGTCAAGAGTTGATAGAAAGGCCCAACACCTATTGGAGCTAGTGTCTTATTTGTCCATTTTGGTCCCACTCCAAGCCACATACTAAAACCCAATTGGAATGGCCCAAAAGGCTAGCCCAATTAGATAATCAGTTATATATAAGGAGAGAAACATACAAAATTTTGTAAGGTATGAAAACTAGTGTGTATGTGAGTGTAAGCTACTCTCTAATTCTTCCTTGAACACATACGTATAAACTGATTGAGAGATCACACTTCTTGGGCATAAGTGGAATTGGAGTGAAGATTAAAAGTGTTCCTAAGTATTTCTAATCTTTGTTTTTGAAATTCATTGCACCAAGATACGCTCTCTTGTTCTTAAATTCTGAAATTTACATAGTACATGTTATTAATTGTGAATGAAGTAGATCTGTTACTTTTCTGCTGCGTATGTTTTGTATGCGATACAAACTATATTTTTCCTACAGGTGTTAGGCACACAAAACCGCCGAACCCTAAGGTTGGCTTCCTTACATTGTGTCTTACGTCTTAACCCTATTAAAGGCATACTCAACATTGTATTCTAACTCACACACACACACTAGCATACATCTAAGCATACAACATGACATTAATTATCCCAAAAAAGACCTAATCATTCATCTAACATGACATCTTCTAACATTCATGTAGCATACATGTCATATCAACCTAGCATTCATCTAGCATGGCAGAACACAAACCCTAGCATGTTACCATCATACATGTCATCACATCACACCCAATGCAAAATCATGTAACATTAAATCAAGGTAGAAACACAAGCATAAGAAAAGATTCAAGCAAACATGTGATTAAGCATAACTCATTCAAGCAAGCACGTTTATCTCTATCATCAAAGCAAAATCATATTTAAAGATGCATGCTCACGCGAATGCATAACTTACCTCACATACCTTGCAGCAACTTAGCTCCTATGGCATTAATGCATGAACATGTGAATGCGTGTTCATGGCATCAAAACAAGAAAACAAAAGATAAACCCTAATTTAAACATGTGAAAAACAAACAAACAACAAGAGTGTGAAATAGAAGCTTAAAAGCATGAATAAAAAAAAAGGGAACTAAAATAGAAACATATTGTGCAAGGAAACAAGAAATAGAATCGAATAAATGAGGGTTAGGTTTTCTAGGCCGGATCATGTGCACGCATGAACAGACTTGTGTGCGCATAATCAAGCCTACATACGCAACAAAGATCATGCGCACGTAGGTTTTAGTCCAAAAAACCTTCCAACACAGAAAATAGAGCAGAACTTCTGAACAAGAATTCTAACAATGTAACATGCTTTAATACATAACAACTATATAAACCTAAGATATATAAACATATTAAAAGACAAAACAAGCAAAGAAACAAAATAAACAATAGAATTAAAACAAAAAAAGCTAGAAAAAAGTTTAGAACTCAATACCTCAAAACAAAAGCTCCTAGGCTTGATTTTTGACCGTTCTCCTCAGTCAAATCTATTCACAATCAATAAAAATATGATTAGTAATCTTAAACTCAAAGATCAAGGCCAGAAAAGGCCCTAATCAAAAAGAAAATTAACTTGAGGATGTTTTGTGAAAAACTCCCTCTTTGATTCAGTATTTCTAATGAATCTTAGTGTCTTCTTTGTTTTGAAAAGGTATCATGTATGGCTATTTATATTGAGAAAATAGGGGTTTGGAACGATTCCCAGATGATGTGGGATTCGTTTCAAAACCTAGTTTTAATGCAGAAAACTTTCCTCATATAACTTCTGGAATCTGCCATATGTGCACATGCATCATGGCTGCGCGTGCAGGCCGATTCCTGCGTGTGCACGCTAAGGGTTTCCTTGCCTTCTTTTTCAAAAAATAGATTTATTTGCTCATTAAAAGTTATATTTTTCATTTCAACATTTCTCCAATCAACTTAACCTCTGATTGAGCTCTAAACCAACCTTGGGTCTTAGAATTTCAACATCATTAGGGAACGGGGGCTCAAGTTGTAAGGGGTACAAAATGCGATGTCTACATCGTGAAAGTATAAGGAATATGGGATGAAGAAGATGAGATTTTAAAGAATGCAGTGGCTGTATAAGGGATACATTACTAGGAATGGGAAGCATTATAAACCATCCTTTTTAGGGAAGGAACATCCTGGTAGGGATATAGGAAAAGGGTCTAAGCTCGTGGAACCTAAAGGGAAAGGAGAGAAAGAGGAAGAAGATCGAGTTTTGACTCAATTGAAGAAAACTCAAGCTTATGTATCGATATGGGGCTTGCTTATGTCTTCGCATAGGCATTGTAGTGCACTCTTAGATGCTTTGAATGGGAAAGAGGTATTCATAGAAACTACATCGCAAGAAGTAATATCTCTCATAGGAGTTGAGGCCCTATCTTATCATTTTCTTGCTTTTTCTAACGAGAAGTGAGCTCTCGAAGGAGCAACTCACACTAGGCCTTTACAAATCACCATTGAATGCATGGGCGCCAAGGTTCCCATGGTGTTGATTGGTAATGGGTCTGCATTGAATGTAAGCCCTTATATGACTGCTCTTACCATTGGCTTAGATGTGGAGACAATCATGCCCTCTCATTTGACCGTTAGGGCATATGACAATACTTCAAGGAAGCTTATAGAGACTTTCAAAGCTCCTTGCAAGATTGGTCCATTGGAGACAATTGTGGAATTCCACGTTATGGATATTACTCCTAACTACAACCTTCTCTTAGGAAGGGCATGGCTTCATCCTATTAGGGCTATTCCCTCTTCTCTACACCCAAAGATGAAGATCCCATGGAAGGGAGGGATTGCTGTAGTGCTTAGTGATGGTGAAATCCTAGCACCGGTTTGTGAACTTAAGGAAGGAGGAAGTGATCTCCAAATGAGTGGCTTCAAATTTGTGAACATGACTAATTATGAATTGAAGGATGAGAGGTATACGATAGATTTGCGCCCATATTGTAGCCATGAGGTGATTGCAATGATGAAGAACATGGGGTACATGCTTGGTATGGGTCCTGGAAGATAAGAAAAAGGAGTGGCTGAGTTCCCTGAATTCATGACTCATCTAACCAAGGAAGGTTTAAGATTCTTTGATGACTGCAACGGAATCAAGGAGAACCTTGGTACCCTTAATGGAAAATTTGTGAAAGAAGGGGGAGTGTGAAAGACTAGGGTAAAACCTAAGGGTTCTCTCCGATAAGGGGCGAGGCATCAGCACCTTCCCTTTTCAGGATTATGTGTGGAGTTGCTACTTATTTTTTGTTACAAAAAATAAGAAAAAAGAAAAAGAAAAATACATGTGATACATATTTGAATAATATAACTTCTCATTTATTTAAATGAATTACAATTCAATAAAAAGAAATATACATGGCATTGTTTCCTAGATTACAATCTAGTAAAAAATTACAAAGCTTTGTTTCCTAAATTACAATCTAAAAAAGGGAAAGGATAATGCACTATCTACGAACCAAAATCTAGATTTGGGGGCTAGGTTACAGAATGGGAAGGTGTTAGACACCCATTCTGCTCAGACTCTAGTCTTCTAGACTCAAAATGACCATTTATATACCTATTCAAATGATGCATGACATTACTATGACATATTGAAATTCCTAAATTTAAGGTTAGTTCATTCTTTAAGAATTCAAAATTTGCAATTTTTATTTAAGAAGTAAAAAAAATATTGGTAGTATTTACATTGAAGAAAACATTTTTTATTTATTACAAAAAAGTTTAGGTCTGTATTTAATGAAAATACAGATCAATTTTTTATTTAGAAAAAATTTTAGATCTGTATTTAATGAAAATACAGATCAGTTTTTGTTTAAAAAAATGTTAGATCTATATTTAATGAAAATATAGATAAGTTTTTATTTAGAAAAAAATTTTAGATATGTATTTAATGAAAATACAGATTGGTTTTTATTTAGTAAAAATTTTCAAATTAATATTTAATAAAAATACAGATAAGTTTTTATTTAGAAAAATTTTAATCTGTATTTTATTTTTAAAAAACATGGAGAAAAATTGCAAATTTGATTTTAGTTAAAAAAAACATGAGAAAAATTGCAAATCTAATTTTAATTTAAGAGAAGCATAAAGAAAAATTGCAGATTTAAAATCTTAAAGAAAGATTCAACCCTAGATCTAGACATGCTCATCAATTAATCATGTGAATTTTTTTTTTGAAAAAAAAAAGAAAACACGTGATAACATATGAGAAACATGATTATTTAAACATAAAAGAAATCATTATATCTATGGAAACTAAAACACATATGGCATGTTATGGAAACAAAGTTAGAGTTATACCTGCATGAACTTAACCCTTAAGGAAAGAGTTTTTCAAAGAGAAACAATTTTTTTTAAAGGATTTAGGTGAAGTCTCTTAACTAAAAAGAAGTTCTTAGAGCAGAGCTTCCAGAACTTCTTTAATGTAAGGAGAGAGAGAAGTTAGAAAAAAGGGGTTTTGATTTCTGATTTCCCCCCCCCCCCCCCATTTATAGAGCTTGGATGCTTGAAAAATAAGCTAAATAAGATCAGATACGAATTGGTTGCGTCCTTATCCCTAAAATTCGAAACAGATGTGTATTATCTTAATTAGAGGGTTTTCGGGTTGGGCCTCAAGTCTGTGCCAACTGGCACTTGGGAAATGCCGATCGGCACTTGCCATGTGCCGATCGGCACTCCAAGAGTGCCAATTGGCCCTCTCGTGTGCCGAGCCCAATTCCCGATTTTGGTTCAATTTGGATTCTTTTTTAGGGATTTTTTGGGTCAGGAATTGCACCTGGACGTGTTTTTAACTTGTATTCTAAAATTAATCCCTTTGATTTTAATAATCAGGTCTTTAAAACAATAATTTTCTGATAGATAAATATTCTTTAACACTTAATTATCAACAATTCCCTTGTTATATGATTATCCATTTTATTCCCATGCAAGCAGGCTTATTTCTAACAAAAACCAACAACCAATCATAAAATTATTTAATTAATTTCAATTGTTTAACCAATCAGAATTAATTTTAATTAATCACATGTGATCGGTTTCACCCAAACAAAATGCATAGAGATCGGGAACATTTGTTCTTATGATGTCTTTCAATCCGACGGTTCGATTTGGGAATCAGGCATACCATTGCGGACATTAGAATCTCAATATCATTTTTATGATATGCAATGAATGAATTAATTCATGTAATTTGACTATGATTTTTGGGTATATGAAATGGTCATTTTAGCTATCTTTCGACATTAAATTATGGGTGCAAAATCAAGTGTCTACAGAATGCCTCTTATTGACAGAGCTTGCAAAGTGTGTCAAGGTAAAACAAAGACATTGATTTTAGCAACTATGATTTAATTGAGATTGACTTTTCAAAGATTTCCTAGCCCCTGAACCTAGAACCTTTGGACATAGAACTAGCGTTTTACTGTTTTGAAAAATAAAAACTTTGGTCATCTAAGCTACTTGATAATTGATGAACCTGGATAAAATCATGAATGCAAATGAGGTAATCGAGAACTATATTCGCTCTATTTGGAATGAGATGACCAGGAACTATTCAGCCGATCTGGAAGTAGTCTAAGAACTATATTCGGCTCAATCTGAAGTGAGGTAACCAGGAACTGTATTCACCCAATCTGGAAATAGACTGAGAAATATATTCGGCTCAATCTGAAGTGAGGTAATCAAGAATTGTATTCGCTCGATCTGGAAGTAGACTGAGAACTATATTCGGCTTAATCTGAGGTGAGGCAACCAGGAACTGTATTCGCCCAATCTGGAAGTAGACTAAGAACTATATTCGCCTCAATCTAAAGTGAGGTAACTAGGAACTATATTCGCCCGATCTAGAAGTAGACTGAGAACTATATTCGGCTCAATCTGAAGTGAGGTAACCATGAACTGTATTCACTTGATTTAGAAGTAGACTGAGAACTATATTCGGCTCAATCTGAAGTAAGGTAACCAGGAACTGTATTTGCCCGATCTGGAAGTGGATTGAGAACTATATTCGACTCAATTTGAAATTTTGAAGGTGACTAGGAACTGTATTCACTCAATTTGGAAGCAAACTGAGAATTATATTCGGCTCGGTCTGAAATTATGGAGGCAACAAAGAACTATATTCGGCTCAGTCTGATGTTCTGATTGAGAACTATATTCGACTTAATTTGAAATTCTAAAGGTGACTGAGAACTATATTTGGCTCGGTCTGATCTTTTGAAGGCAATTGAGAACTATATTCGGCTCAATCTGAAATTTTAGAGGTGACTGAGAACTATTTTCGACCCTGTCTGATCTTCTCGAGGCAATTGAGAACTATATTCAGCTCAATCTAAAATTCTAGAGGCGACTGAGAACTATATTTGGCTAGGTTTGATCTTCTGATTGAGAACTATATTCGGTTCAATCTGAAATTTTGAAGGCGACTGAGAACTATACTCAGCTCAATCTGATCTTTTGAGGCGATTAAGAACTATATTCAGCTCAATCTAAAATTTGGAGGCGACTGAGAACTATATTCGGCTTAATTTGAAATTCTGGAGGCGACTAAGAACTATATTCAGCTCGGTCTGATCTTCTAATTGAGAACTATATTTGACTCAATCTAAAATTCTAATGGTGATTGAGAACTATATTTAGCTCGGTCTGATCTTCTGTAGGCAATTGAGAACTATATTTGGCTCAATTTGAAATTCTGGAGGCGGCTGAGAACTAAAATTCTGGAGGTAATTGAGAACTATATTCGGCTTAATCTGAAAATTTGAGGTTGACTGGGAACTATATCCGGCTCAATTTGAAATTCTAAGCTTTGCCTGCAAAAGACCAAAGTCTTGCATTAGAATTTGAATAATTGGTGCTTTATCGCTTCACGATTTGGGATGGACAAATTATATTTTTCCTTCATTTTTCTTTAAGACCTAAATTTCTCTTTAAAAGGAAAAAAAAAAAAAAAAAAATTGGTTTTTAGGGTCCTTTGAAAAAATTTTTCTTCATCATCATTTTTTATTTTTTATTTTAAAATTTGAAATTTTCTTTTAAAATTGGAAACCTTTATTTCTAGAAATCTTTGAAAATTTTCTTCATTTTATTTTATTCTTGAAATTGAAACAATCTATTTTTGGAACTTTTAAAAAGTCTTTTTTTTTGAGTTGACTGAGTCAACTCGGTCAAACATGAGTTGACTCAGCAACTCACGTGACCTCTTGAAGAGGGCAGGGGGTGGGGAATTTTGGCCCCCTTTATTGTCTCAATCTCTTTTTTTTTTTTTTTTGTCATCACTCTCTCTTCTTCCTCCATTGTCACTATTCACAAGCTTCTTCCTTTCGCATTTTCTTCATTTCCACACCATTTCTTGCTTGGAAAATCACTTTTTTGGGCTTCTAACCTTGATATCTACCATCCCTTAAAATATCTCTTCAGATCCTTAAGTTTTTAAGCATCCTTGCAAAACCCATTTTTTGAAACCCATTTGCAAACCTTCATCTTTGCATTTCCATGGCAACTTCTCATGGACAAACATACTTTCTTACTTTCAAAGTGTAGAAGTATCATCCATCCCTAGAATGGGAGGATGAAGAGGGGCTCCTTCAAGACCTCATCCACCATGCTCTAGACTTATTTAAAGAGAGATTTTGAGGTGAGTTTTTTTTTTTGGGTAAATTTGTTGATTCTATGTTTTGTGGAGAACTTTATGGTGGGGCATAGTCATTTTATTATTGTTTGCTCTTATGGGAATTTTGGACATTGTATCATTTGGTGGAGAATTATTGTGTGATCATGTTGATTTTTTTTTTTTTGACTTCATTTTTTTTTTGTTTTTTTGTGTGGGTATGAAATTATGAGAATTTGATGTGTAGGCAATATTTTCATGGGAATGAGAATTTTTGTGGGTATTATTTTCATGGGTATGGAAGTTTTGTGGGTATTATTTTCATGGGTATGGAAATTTTTGTGTTGGACATATGTTTTAGTCATTGTTGAATGAATTCATGGAGACGAGGGATTTTTGGGTTGATTGGGATATTGTTTGGATGTCGTGGAATTTTGAATTTGTAGAACGGCATTTGGGGTTTGGCTAATTTTTTGAGAGGCATTATTTTATTGGTTGGGATTTTGAAGTGAGCATTTTGGAAGAGGGCATTTTGTGAATATCATAATGATTGGCTAAACTTTGTTCTGTAAAATCTTAAGAGTCGAGGTAGTCTCTCGATGTTGAAGTGCAAATGGGAGGCATTGTCCCTAGACATTAAAAACGTCATTAATGAAACTGGCTTTCAAACCTTTTTCCAAGCTCTATTGGATTATGATACCAATGAGTATAAAGACCTTCAATTACTTCTCGCATTGTTAAAGTGATTTTGGAATACCACTTGCACTTTTCATTTTCCAGGTATTGGCGAGATGATGCTGACACCCTATGACTTCTCAACCATTACTGGCTTAAAATTAGGTGGTGAGAGAATTGAAGTTAATGATTCCATCTCATCAATGGAAACTAGAGGTCTTCTGGGTGTGATGCCTCCAAAAGTCAGGAGTAAGAATGTACCCTTGATGTGGTTGTCCTCCAATATTGATAAATGCGAGACTATAGCAATTGGGACTCATATGTTAAGGCTTCTCTTCATTGGATCTCTCTTATGTCCGAACTTGGAGAGCATTGTGAGTTTACGTTACTTGTGGAGTTTGAGGGATATTAGCCAGATCAAAAATTATGATTAGGGCGGCATGGCTTATGTGACCCTTTTGCACTTCAAGATTCAACTTTCTCGGCACAATCTTTCAAGCTTAGGAGGTGCACCATTTGTTTGGCTGGTGAGGTTTAAATTCTTGGTCACATGTATTTTGTAGGATTATTGTATTGTTGTGTTGTTGATGATGTGTATTGATTTTTTTTTAGGTTTGGATGTATGAATATTTTGGGGTTGGTCCACAACTTTTAGAAGATGTGGATGATATGTTTCCAAAGTTTCTTCATTGGCTGCCTAAGTATCATCTGTCAGCGCCTCCCAAGCATTCTTTTCAGGCTTGGTGTATGGTGATTGATAACTTAGCTATCGATGATGTGAGTTTTTTTTTGTTGTTGTCTGTTTTTGGTGATTTTGTGTTCTTATGTTGTGTTGTTTGGCTTCTTTTTATTCTGGGTTCTTTGTGATTTCCAGATGTCTTTAAATCCTTGGCTTGGATGTGAGGGGCATGTAGAGTGTGCGTGGGCTTAAGAGTTGAATGGTCGTCAAGTGTTGTTTGAGTGTGGCCATGGGAGATATTGGTATCTTGGTGATCGGGTATTGGCTCAGGTTCAACATGTGTACCCTCCTGAGACGATTCCTACCCTCTTTGTCCTTCCATCCGGTTGGCTAACCTTTTAGCTAATGAAGAAATTGCTCGTGCTTGAGTCGGCCACGTTGTTTCGGGGCTACCAGGAGACTATCTTGAATTTGTCCAGGCTCAATTGCAGGGTTACTTAGCTGGCATCTCTAGAACATTGGTAACTTTCTTTTATCCCCAAATCAATTTGCATCATGGCTTGCATCATTATCTTCAATCTTCTTTATTTTGCCTTTTGTGAAATATCTGCATGTTGCACTTTTAGGCTTCGTCCTCTGAAGAGGAGAGAGTGCTCCTCCTAGCAATGATGGTGGTTCTTCTAGTTCCTTCATGGAGACATATCCTCATTTCCCAGGATGGCAATATGAAGTAATGAACCCTGATGGAAAGCATCTCTGTGAATCTAGACTGGCTAGAGCATACCCCAAATGTCCCTTGGAATGACTCGGTATATTCCTAAACCCTTTAGTCATCTGTCCTCATTTTTGTTCTTTGAGTTATCTCTGGAACTTGCGAATTTGTGCTTCAGGTTGGTGTTGATCTTGTGGAAGGAAGCATAAGGATGATTGGAGGTTTGCAACTGGTGGCATGCACTCAATCTTCTAAATATGTGCTCAATGAAATGAATTAGGTAAAAGATGATGCTTTCTTAATGATTTTTGCTTGAAATCTAGTAATGAATTTAACACCTGTCTCTATCGATTTTTCAGAACAACTGTATGGCAATTGCTGAGGCCAACACAAGATCCTTGGAGGTTAGAATCAGAAATCTTGAATTTCAGAACCGGTAACAAGAATCTCGATTTTATGCAAGTCAAGAAGGAGACACAGAGGGTGGCTCCTCTAGGGGTGGGTTTAGAAGGTCTTCCTACAAGCGGACTCGAAGTCCGAATGATGCTTGACTTATATTTTATTTTCTAGCGAAGAAAAAAATATTCCTTAGTCAGATAATTTGTACTAACTTCCTCTTTTAGCCCTTTGTCCTTGGATTGCTTTTAGCCTTACTGAAACTTAGATGAGGCAAGTTGAACTCACCCGATGAAGCTCGGTAGTAAATAATTTGAACTTATCTGACCACTTTTGATGTGATTTGTACTCACCTGAATGAGGCAGAGCCGAATGCCCCTAGTCTGAAAACTTATGCATGATGATTTTCTATTTTTTTTTAAAAAGATTCTCTCCTTTATTTTTTTTTAAAAGGGTTGATTGACTTGATTTATTTTAGAAAAAGGGGACAAGGCATAGTTGAATGCCCCTAGATTAGAAAATAGATGCATGATTTTGAAAAATATTGATTTGGTTAATTTTCTCTTCTCTTTTTTGAAACAAATGATGCAGGTGATGATTTAAAAAAAAAAAAAAAAAGGACAAGGCATGGCTAAATGCCCTAGTTTGACAATCCATGCAATTTTTTTGAGAAACTTTATAGCACAACCATTTTTTGGAGTGAAAAATAGAACCAAAACGGACCCACAAAGTGCCCAAAAACACAAAATAAGTCAATTTGATCATGGTTGGGCTGGGTGCCAATTAGTACTCTTGGAATGCCAATCGGCACTTGGTGAGTGTTGATTGGCACCTTAGGGTGCCGACAGGCACACCCAATTTTGCCCCGAGTCCTCGCATTTTTTCTGACGCGTTTTCTATGTTTTTCGAGTTTTTTGAAAAACATTTTCTTTGTTTGGGACTATGAAACACTTTCCTACTCAGCTGCAAACTCTTTTGAACTTATTTAAACCTAGTTAGGGACCGGGAGAGCCTATTTTAGCATTAAACCTGCAAAAAAATCTCTGCATCAAAGCTATCAAGAAATAGCAATCACATACAAGAATTATTCACGGCCAGTAATCAAAATTTTTCTCATTCAATCACACATGATATCAACAAATGGGTTTGTATATTTGATTTTGTCACCAAGACCAATTTCACAGCGTACAAGTTAGAGGGGATCAAGGCTTTAAGGAATGTCAAGATCAAGTGGGATTTTCTCCGTGCTGCCATGAAGTTCTAGGATACTGAAGACATGTATTCCGGTTTGAAACTGCTAAACTTTGTCCCACGATCGGAGAATTTTCAACTATTCTAGGTTATAAACTTGGCAAAAAATCCGTAGCAGTTTCTTGTGATCCCAAACATAGGGAGATCTTATCTGATGTTCTAGGCTTCCTACCTCAGTTATTAGTAGCATGATTGAAGGCCATATGGTGAACCTTTATGCAGCTGTTATAAGGCTTATTACTAAGCGTACCCATGGTGTGTTTGACAACATGCAAAAAAATTTTGGTTTGGCTCTTTGCTTCATGGAAGAATTCTTGCTTTGCTTTAGGAGGCATGACTTTGTGGATGCTCGACCTATAGTATTGTGAGTCAAGTTAAGTATGGTGATAATCCTCCTTCTCTGATCTTGGTAGAAACTCTTTTAGGGTTGGACTCTATATTTCTTGGTAGAGAGTCGCAACAATCTCTTGGGAGTCCTTTAACTTTGCAGATATGGTTGATGGAAAGACTGGACATGATCGCTGTACCCATTGTTGCTAATAATGGCCCTAGAAGGGTTGTTCTTAAGACTAAGTGTTAGATTGAAAGTAACAAGGTGAAATTCCTGAACAAGAAATCCAGTATCTTAATTCAATGGGATTTTTATTGGTGGAAGTGCCCACCTCTTTTCTTGTGGTCTCTTGGATCAGATCATATCTTCTTGGTTGGATTAAGGAGGGCAACTTTCTATAAGGCTGATAGACACTTGAGACAATTTCAGTATGAGTAGGGAATGCCTAGTGGTAGATTTTAGGATATGTGCCCTTAAATCCTATTGTATGATGCTATGTATGATATTATGTATGACATTATGTGAGAAATGATGTATGACTTAATATTGTGTTTAATAAAGTTATTTTATTCTTATCTAAAATAATGCTAACATGAATATTCGCACATTATCAAATAGTTCATGAGATGCATAGTATGTGATTTATGTGAAAAGTCACAGAAGATATAGATCACAAGTTCTTTGTAAACTCAGAATTTTAGTTCGTAGTCGGTGATGAAATTGGGCATTTCATCTGCGAAGACTATAACATATTAACTACGATGATTTGTCTTGATCATGGAAGTGGTGACTTCTAGTTAATATGTTGATATGTTTTAAGAGTTAAGACATATTGAACTGGACTGCTGTGAGATTTATTATTCTTCTAACGACTGTCAATTGAATAATAAATCTCACGACTTGTATTCATATGAACTCTTAATCCTGAGAGAATAATGGACCTGATCATGAAATGTAGGTTGCTTTGATATATCAGGAGTGAGATCTAAAGTAACGGTCAAAACCTCAGTATGTTGGGCAGCCACATTTAGTGTTGATGGAACATATATTCTCAAGATGGAATTCATAGTCTCTTAATGGAGATATAAAATATTCCTTTGAGATAAGTTTAATGGGTACAGTTATTCAGAGAGTTAGGCCTAACCACTTTAGTAAGACTAAAGTATATATTTATGAAATTGGATTTCATAAATATATGGTGAATAACTCAAAAGGATTAAACCGGGTACTCAAGGATTAAGATGTAGTAATTTACAAAGTGGCAGTCTATATTCATGACTTTGTATTACTACGAATATTTTATGAAGGGGTTGCATGTATAATAAAGTCTTGGGATATAATTTATTAATGAGGCCTAGAGTGCAATTATATTTATATAGTTGTATTAAATATAATTAATGGTAACTTTGGACTTGTCAAGAGTTGACAGAAAAGCCCAAGCCCATTAGAGTTAGTGTCTTATTTGTTCCCTTTTGGTCCCACTCCAAGCCACACACTAAAGCCTAATTGGGAAGGCCCAAAAGGCTAGCCCGATTAGATAATCAGTTATGTGGAGAGAAACATACAGAATTTTATATTGTATGAAATGGTTTGTATGTGTAAGGTAATGAATATAAGGAAGAGAGACACTCTTTCATATTCTCTCTAGAAAACATAGAACTGATTGAGAGACCACACATCTTGGGCATCAAGTGGAATTGGAGTGAAGATTGAAAGTCTTCCCGAGTACTTCTTCATTCGGTTTTGAATTTCACCGCATCAAGGTACACTTTCTTGTTCTTATATTCTGAAACCTACATAGTGCATGTTATCAATTGCGAATGAAGTAGATCCGTTTATTTACCGCTGCGTATGTTTTGTATGCGATACAAACATGATGATTTCCTAACAGTAGAAGGAAAAAACCTTTCACTTTTATGGACACAACTCCTACTTCTATAAGAAATATGCTACTGGGCTTAGACATGGCTGACCGAGTGGATCGATCTTTTGTTAAGGTTCACTTTCATAGGATGACTGTGGAATGTTCTAACTGGCTGGTGAACAACATTGCGGATAAAGAAGCTGACATGGCTTTTATGAGGAAACAATTTCTTAAAGATAATTAAGACAAGCATGAGGACAACAACTATGAGTTCCAAAGGAGTGACAAAGATGACAAAGTACCTATTATAGATGGAACCAACGGATAACCAAAGGAAAAATGATTCTCTTATTGTTGGCTTTGAACATGTTTATTTTAAAAGTTAGCATGAAAATCTTAGATTTAGGAATTATTTAGGACTTTCAGGTTTAAGGTTTTGTTTAGGGTTTGATTTGTTTAGGGTTTGGCTTTTTAGGGTTTGGTTTAAGGTTTTGGTTTTGTAAAGTCTGTGTAATGGCATGGTTTAATGAAATGGTTAAATTTTGGCAACAATTTTCTCCTCTCACTTTATACTAATTATACATAGCCTTGCACTTTATACTAAGCACTTTTTCTTACGAAAAGGCGTAAGAAAAAATAGCAAAAACACAAAATATAATCACACTCTTTTAAGTTTGAAAACACTTAGAAAAATTCAGATTTCCCTTCTTTCGATCTATCGAATGTGCCCCTTAATCAGTCGAAAAAATTTCGAACATGACCTTCTGTCTTTTTCGATTGATACTCGATCGCCTATCGATCGATCGAAAAGAAAATTCGATCGATCGACTGGTAATCGAATATCAATCGATCCAAAAAGATTGGTCACTGTCTTACTCGATCGATCGAAAATAAATTTTGATCGATCGAAATTCGTAAAACTCGAATTTTCAGAAATTTTTCTAAGGCAGTTTTCAACGGTTTTGCATGAATAAACAACCATCATACGAACATGATAGACAGAGATTGATATCAAAACTGAAATCTATTGATGCTATAGCCTTAAAGATCAATTTAACATTCTTAAATTCATATTTAAACAACATCATAACATCAATATCAGTTTTTATCAAATCATAGTTTCAACAACCATGTAGAAAATTAAATGTATAATCCTCTATCAACTTGAAACTATTATCTCTAATTCCAAAACGCTCAAAACATGTTATACAGATTCGAAATGAAAACCTGGCTCTGATACCAATGTTAGGAAATGTACATGTTTGTATCGCATACAAAACATACGCAGCAGAAAATAAACGGATCTACTTCTTTCGCAATTGATAACATGCACTATGTAGGTTTTAGAATATAAGAACAAGAGAGTGTACCTTGATGCGGTGAAATTCAAAATCAAATGAAGAAGTACTAGGAAATACTTTCAATCTTCACTCCAATTCCACTTGATGCCCAAGATGTGTGGTCTCTCAATCAGTTCTATGTTTTCTAAAGAGAATATGAAAGAGTGTCTCTCTTCCTTATTTTTATTACCTCTTCTCACATACAAACCATTTCATTCTATATAAAATTCTGTATGTTTCTCTCCACATAACTGATTATCTAATTGGGCTAGCCTTTTGGGCCTTCCCAATTGGGCTTTAGTGTGTGGCTTGGAGTGGGATCCAAAGGGAACAAATAAGACACTAGTTCCAATGGGCCTTGGGCTTTTCTGTCAACTCTTGGCAAGTCCAAAGTTACCATTAATTATATTTAATACTACTATATAAATATAATTGCACTCTAGGCCTCATGAATAAATTATATCCCAAGACTTTATTATACATGCAACTCCTTCATAAAATATTCGTAGTAATACAAAGTCATGAATATAGACTGCCACTTTGTAAATTACTACATCTTAATCCTTGAGTACCCAGTTTAATCCTTTTAAGTTATTCATCATATATTTATGAAATCCAATTTCATAAATATATACTTTAGTCTTACTAAGTGGTTAGGCCTAACTCTCTGAATAACTGTACCCATTAAACTTATCTCAAGGGAATATTTTATATCTCCGTTAAGAGACTATGAATTCCATCTTGAGAATATATGTTCCATCAACACTAAATGTGGCTGCCCAACATACTGAGGTTTTGACCGTTACTTTAGATCTCACTCCTGATATATCAAAGCAACCTACATTTCATGATCAGGTCCATTATTCTCTCAGGATTAAGAGTTCATGTGAATACAAGTCGTTAGATTTATTATTCAATTGATAGTCGTTAGGAGAATAATAAATCTCACAGCGGTCCAGTTCAATATGTCTTAACTCTTAAAACATATCAACATATTAACTAGAAGTCACCACTTCCATGATCAAGACAAATCATCGTAGTTAATATGTTATAGTCTTCGCAGATGAAATGCCCAATTTCATCACCGACTACGAACCAAAATTCTGAGTTTACAAAGAACTTGTGATCTATATCTTCTGTGACTAAATCACATAAATCACATACTATGCATCTCATGGACTATTTGATAATGTCCGAATATTCATGTTACCATTATTTTAGATAAGAATAAAGTAACTTTATTGAACACAATATTAAGTCATACATTATTTCTCACATAATGTTATACATAATATCATACAATAGGATTTAAGGGCACATATCCTAACAATCTCCCACTTGCCCTAAAGACTATTGTGCACTAATCTAACTCCCATTCGCTCCAAATGTGACTCGAAGTTCCTTTGAGGCAAGACTTTGGTAAAGGGATCTGCTAGATTATTTGCATTTTCAATCTTTGCTACCACCACATCTCCACGAGTAACAATGTCTTGAATGATGTGGTACTTTCTCTCAATGTGCTTTCCTTTCTTGTGATTCCTTGGATCTTTGGATTGTGCAACCGCTTCACTATTGTCACAAAACAATGTAATAGGAACTTGCTCCATTCTCACTACACCAAGATCAAAAAGGAATTTCTTGAGCCAAACAGCTTCCTTTGCCGCCTCACAAGCAGCAACATATTCAGCTTCCATGGTGGAGTCCGCAATAGAAGATTGCTTAACACTCCTCCAACTTATGGCTCCACCTCCTAAGGTGAATACACATCCTGACGTGGACTTTCTGAAATCTAGATCCGATTGAAAGTCTGAATCTGTATAGCCAATGGGAATCAAATCCTCACAACGGTAAACAAGCATATAATCTCTCGTTCTCTGTAGATACTTGAGAATATGCTTTACAGCTTGCCAATGTTGTGGTCCTGGATTTGATTGATATCGGCTGACCATGCCAACTGAAAAACAGATATCTGGTCTACTACAAAGCATGACATACATGAGACTTCCTACTGCAGAAGCATAAGGAACTTGTCTCATCATATCTTTTTCCTCTTGAGTCTTAGGCCTTTGGTCATTAGATAGAGGAACCCCATGTCTGAAAGGAAGTAATCCTTTCTTGGAGTTTTGCATGCTAAACCGTTCTAGAACCTTATCTATATATCCAGCTTGTGATAAGCTTAACATCTTATTCTTACGATCTCGCCAAAGCTTGATCCCTAGAATAAAGTTAGCCTCACCCAAATCCTTCATATCAAATTGGCTTGACAACCAAACCTTTACTGATGACATTACACCTACATCATTTCCTATGAGTAGAATATCATCAACATAAAGCACTAGGAACATTACTACTTTGTCTTGATGTCTTTTGTATACACATGGTTCATCAAGATTTTGTTCAAAACCAAATGATTTGATTGCTTGATCAAATCTGATGTTCCATGACCTAGATGCTTGCTTAAGTCCATAAATGGACCTATTCAACTTGCATACCATATGCTCTTGGTTCTTTGCTATGAAACCTTCTGGTTGCTTCATATAGATTTTCTCTTCAAGATTGCCATTAAGAAATGCAGTCTTGACATCCATTTGCCAAATCTCATAATCATAATGAGCAGCAATGGATAAGAGAATTCTGATAGATTTAAGCATTGCTACTGGTGAAACGGTTTCCTCATAATCAATACCTTCTTTTGAGTATACCCTTTTGCCACTAGCCTTGCTTTAAAGGTTTCAACCTTTCCATCTATCCCTCTCTTCCTCTTGTAAACCCATTTGCAACCAACAGGTTTAATGCCGTTAGGCGCCTTTACAAGATCCTAAACTTGATTGGAATACATGGAATCTAATTCTGATTTCATAGCTTGGACTCAATGATGTGCATATATATCATTCATTGCTTCTTCATAAGTGTAAGGATCAGTTTCGGCCTCCTCTGAGATAGCCTCATAAGTCTCTCCAAGACCTATGAATCTTATAGGTGGCCTAACATTCCTCCCACTACGACGAAGTACCTGTGTACTAGACATCTCATAAGTAGTATCTTGTGGTCTATCCAATACAACCACATCATCCCTAATTTCAACCATTGATTGTTCAATTACAGGTTCATTCATTTCAGCCAAGACAACTCTATTTCTAGGGTTAAAATTATTCACATAATCATCTTCCAAAAATTTGTCATGAGTACTAACAAACACTTTGTTATCCTTATGATTATAGAATAAATAACCCTTGGTTTCCTTTGAATACCCTAAAAACATGCATACTTCCGTTTTAGCTTCCAACTTATCAAACTTCCCTTTCAACACATGGGCTGGACATCCCCAAATGTGGAGATATTTCATACTAGGCTTGCGCCCACTCCACAATTCCATAGGTGTGTTGGGAACAGATTTTGATGGAACTAAATTCAAAATATGCATTGTAGTTTTTAGTGCATATCCCCAAAAGGAAATTGGTAAAGTTGAGTACCTCATCATGGACCTAATCATTTCTAAAAGAGTCCTATTCCTTCTTTCTGCTACACCATTTTGTTGGGGAGTTCCAGGTGCAGTCAATTGGGATACAATCCCATTTTGAGTTAAGTAATCCTTGAAATCCCCAAGAAGGTATTCGCCACCACGATCAGATCGAATGGCCTTTATGTGTTTACCCAATTGATTCTCAACTTCAGCCCTAAACTCTTTGAATTTTTCAAAGGCTTCGGACTTCCGTCTCATTAGGTACACATAACCAAATCTAGAGTAATCATCAGTGAAAGTGATGAAGTACTCATAACCTCCTTTTGCTTGGGTTGACATAGGACCACAAACATCTGTATGAACTAATTCTAACAACTCTTGGGCTCTTTTACCTTTTGCATTAAAAGGTCGTTTTGTCATTTTGCCTTCCAAAAAAGATTCACAAACTGGAAATTCATCAAAGTCCAATGGCTCTAAGAGACCATCTTTGATTAGTCTTTGAATTCTGTTTGGATTAATATAACCCAAACGCAAGTGCCAAAGATATGCATCATTAGTAGAAGGAAACTTTCTCTTTAATGATTTTACATGAGAGCTATTATCTAATTCAGAATTATATAATTCATGCTTATCAGGAGTTAAAATATAAAGACCATCCACAATATTGTCAGAACAGATAAATGTTTTACCCTTCTTTATTACAACATTGTCTTTAAGGATAACACAATATCCACTTTTACCTAAATAAGTTGCAGAAATTAGATTCCTACGAACATTAGGTACATATAGACAGTCATTTAATATTAAAACTCTTGATTCAAAACATAAATTAAACACTCCAATAGCTACAACTGGAATCCTACTCCCATCAGCCAAGGTTAGAAACAACTCTCCTTCTTTAAGTCTTCTGGTCTCCTGGAACCCCTGCAAAAAATTGCAGATATGATTAGTACAACCTGAATCCACACATCAGGAATCCGTGGGATTTTGTACTAAACATATTTCAAGAAGGAATGAAATTTTCATACCCTTATTGGCAGCCTTGAACTTTGGACAATTTCTCTTCCAATGTCCTTTCTCACCACAATGGAAACATTTTCCTTTCAGCTTCTTTCCTTTGTCGGCAACTCCTAAGACAATTTGTTTACCCTCCTGCTTAATGAAGTCCTTCTTCTTCTTCTTCTTCTTCTTATCCTTGCCTTTCGACTTAGGTTGAGAAGTAGAAGCTTCACCCACATTGGCTTCAACATTAGAAGTACCAAGGATGCCTTCCGCCGCTACCAACTCATTCATTAATTCAGACAAAAAATAAATCTTTTTGTTCATGTTATAATTGTTAGGATATATGCCCTTAAATCCTATTGTATGATGCTATGGATGATATTATGTATAACATTATGTGAGAAATGATGTATAACTTAATATTGTGTTTAATAAAGTTGTTTTATTCTTATCTAAAGTAATGGTAACATGAATATTCGGACATTATCAAATAGTCCATGAGATGCATAGTATGTGATTTATGTGAAAAGTCACAGAAGATATATATCACAAGTTCTTTGTAAACTCAGAATTTTGGTTCGTAGTCGGTGATGAAATTGGGCATTTCATCTGCGAAGACTATAACATATTAACTACGATGATTTGTCTTGATCATGGAAGTGGTGACTTCTAGTTAATATGTTGATATGTTTTAAGAGTTAAGACATATTGAACTGGACCGCTGTGAGATTTATTATTCTCCTAACGACTGTCAATTGAATAATAAATCTCACGACTTGTATTCACATGAACTCTTAATCCTGAGAGAATGATGGACCTGATCATGAAATGTAGGTTGCTTTGATATATCAGGAGTGAGATCTAAAGTAACGGTCAAAACCTCAGTATGTTGGGCAGCCACATTTAGTGTTGATGGAACATATATTCTCAAGATGGAATTCATAGTCTCTTAACGGAGATATAAAATATTCCATTGAGATAAGTTTAATGGGTACAGTTATTCAGAGAGTTAGGCCTAACCACTTTAGTAAGACTAAAGTATATATTTATGAAATTGGATTTCATAAATATATGGTGAATAACACAAAAGGATTAAACCAGGTACTCAAGGATTAAGATGTAGTAATTTACAAAGTGGCAGTCTATATTCATGACTTTGTATTACTACGAATATTTTATGAAGGGATTGCATGTATAATAAAGTCTTGGGATATAATTTATTAATGAGGCCAAGACTGCAATTATATTTATATAGTGGTATTAAATATAATTAATGGTAACTTTGGACTTGTCAAGAGTTGACAGAAAAGCCCAAGGCCCATTGGAGCTAGTGTCTTATTTGTTCCCTTTTGGTCCCACTCCAAGCCACACACTATAGCCCAATTGGGAAGGCCCAAAAGGCTAGCCCAATTAGATAATCAGTTATGTGGAGAGAAACATACAAAATTTTATATAGAATAAAATGGTTTGTATGTTTAATAAGTGTAATAATATATGATATAAGGAAGAGAGACACTGTTTCATATTCTCTCTATAAAACATAGAACTGATTGAGAGACCACACATCTTGGGCATCAAGTGGAATTGGAGTGAAGATTGAAAGTCTTCCCAAGTACTTCTTCATTTGGTTTTGAATTTCACCGCATCAAGGTATACTCTCTTGTTCTTATATTCTGAAACCTACATAGTACATGTTATCAATTGCGAATGAAGTAGATCCGTTTATTTTCCGCTGCGTATGTTTTGTATGCGATGCAAACATGTATATTACCCAACAATAATTAAGTCTGAATTCCTTGAATGATTCCGGTAGTGATTGAAGTATCATATCCACTTGGGATTCTCCATCAATGTCGGTACCCTAAACTTCTAAAGTATTCAGATTAGAGATCATTGTAAGACAATGTTCTCTCACTGAACTACCTTCAGCCATCTTGGTATTATAAATTTGTCTCTTGGTTTCTTGCCTTGCAGAACGGCCTTGCTCACCAAACATCTCCTTCAGACTTAGCATAATGTCCGAAACTAGTTCTACATCCTGCATTTGATGCTGTAGAACATTTGAGATGGACGCTAGGATGTAGCACTTGGCCATTTCATTAGATTTCTGCCAACGATCATATCGTTGTTTTTCCTCAGGGGGAGCATCTAATGAAGGAAAGCTAGGACATGGTTGAGTAAGCACATATTTGTGCTCTTCAACTGTGAGAACTATGTCCAAGTTTCTTTTCCAGTCAACATAATTGGTTCCAGTCAGTTTGTTTTGATTAAGAATGCTAACAAGTGGGCTAAATGATGCCATGTTCAAATCTGAAATAATAAACATGAATATAATAAGTAAACTGGACATTATCAATTTAGCATATAAACATATAATATGGAACCTTAATAAAACCATAATATAATATATGCAACGACAACCCAATCCATGTCTATAATTCTTTGGTAGCAAGTTTATTATAAACACATCAATCAGTTGAGAACTATTCTCATTATTAGTGCCATCATGATAACTCTTATCAAACACTAATAATATGCCGTATTATCTTTAGCCTCTAAGTAATAATGACATAGCTCCTTTGGGAGGTTAACATTAAACTTAGTCTAGTGTACACCATTATCTAGAATCATGTGTAGCCACATTTCATCTTCCTTTATGATGTTTAAACTTGTAGTACCATAGAACAAAACACCCTCCTTTGGGATCGCGAGGCATATACGCCAAGACGAGGTGCTTGTCTACACTACTTTAAACGGGTAAGTTCAATCTTGTAGTACTATGAAGTAAACACCCTCCTTTGAAATCGCGAGGCATATACGCCAAGACGAGGTGCTTAACCCTCACTACTATGAATCGATAATGGAGGCCGTGAGATCCAACCCTTGTATCTCTCTCCCACTAGATATTTTAAATTAAAGGTTTTTATCTTTTATACATGCATAAACTAATTATACATAGCCTTGCACTTTATACTAAGCACTTTTTCTTACGAAAAGGCGTAAGAAAAAATAGCAAAAACACAAAATATAATCACACTCTTTTAAGTTTGAAAACACTTAGAAAAATTCAGATTTCCCTTCTTTCGATCGATCGAATGTGCCCCTCGATCGGTCGAAAAAATTTTGAACTTGACCTTCTGTCTTGTTCGATTGATACTCGATCACCTCTCGATCGATCGAAAAGAAAATTCGATCAATCGACTAGCAATCGAATATCAATCGATCCAAAAAGATTGGTCACTGTCTTACTCGATCGATCGAAAATAAATTTCGATCGATCGAAACTCGTAAAACTCGAATTTCCAGAAATTTTTCTAAGGCAGTTTTCAACGGTTTTGCATGAATAAACAACCATCATACGAACATGATAGATAGAGATTGATATCAAAACTGAAATCTATTGATGCTATAGCCTTAAAGATCAATTTTATATTCTTAAATTAATATTTAAACAACATCATAACATCAATATCAGTTTTTATCAAATCATAGTTTCAACAACCATGTAGAAAATTAAATGTATAATCCTCTATCAACTTGAAACTATTATCTCTAATTCCAAAACGCTCAAAACATGTTATACAGATTCGAAATGAAAACCTGGCTCTGATACCAATGTTAGGAAATGTACATGTTTGTATCGCATACAAAACATACGCAGCAGAAAATAAACGGATCTACTTCTTTCGCAATTGATAACATGCACTATGTAGGTTTTAGAATATAAGAACAAGAGAGTGTACCTTGATGCGGTGAAATTCAAAATCAAATGAAGAAGTACTAGGAAATACTTTCAATCTTCACTCCAATTCCACTTGATGCCCAAGATGTGTGGTCTCTCAATCAGTTCTATGTTTTCTAAAGAGAATATGAAAGAGTGTCTCTCTTCCTTATTTTTATTACCTCTTCTCACATACAAACCATTTCATTCTATATAAAATTCTGTATGTTTATCTCCACATAATTGATTATCTAATTGGGCTAGCCTTTTGGGCCTTCCCAATTGGGCTTTAGTGTGTGGCTTGGAGTGGGACCAAAAGGGAACAAATAAGACACTAGTTCCAATGGGCCTTGGGCTTTTCTGTCAACTCTTGGCAAGTACAAAGTTACCATTAATTATATTTAATATCACTATATAAATATAATTGCACTCTAGGCCTCATGAATAAATTATATCCCAAGACTTTATTATACATGCAACCCCTTCATAAAATATTCGTAGTAATACAAAGTCATGAATATAGACTGCCACTTTGTAAATTACTACATTTTAATCCTTGAGTACTCGGTTTAATCCTTTTAAGTTATTCATCATATATTTATGAAATCCAATTTCATAAATATATACTTTAGTCTTACTAAAGTGGTTAGGCCTAACTCTCTGAATAACTGTACCCATTAAACTTATCTCAAGGGAATATTTTATATCTCCGTTAAGAGAGTATGAATTCCATCTTGAGAATATATGTTCCATCAACACTAAATGTGGCTGCTTAACATACTGAGGTTTTGACCGTTACTTTAGATCTCACTCCTGATATATCAAAGCAACCTACATTTCATGATTAGGTCCATTATTCTCTCAAGATTAAGAGTTTATGTGAATACAAGTTGTGAGATTTATTATTCAATTGACAGTCGTTAGGAGAATAATAAATTTCACAGCGGTCCAGTTCAATATGTCTTAACTTTTAAAACATATCAACATATTAACTAGAAGTCACCACTTCCATGATCAAGACAAATCATCGTAGTTAATATGTTATAGTCTTCGCAGATGAAATGCCCAATTTCATTACCGACTACGAACCAAAATTCTGAGTTTACAAAGAACTTGTGATCTATATTTTCTGTGACTAAATCACATAAATCACATACTATGCATCTCATGGACTATTTGATAATGTCCGAATATTCATGTTACCATTATTTTTTATAAGAATAAAGTAACTTTATTAAACACAATATTAAGTCATATATTATTTCTCACATAATGTTATACATAATATCATACGTAGCATCATACAATAGGATTTAAGGGCACATATCCTAACAATTTCTTCAATTGATCCATATTGGTCGGCTCAGTGAAAGGGTTTGCATCTAAGTCCATCAACCTTACCACTCCTCCAGAGTATATTTGTTTGATAATATATAGACCTGCCCAATTTTGCTTGAAATTCCAATTTGTTTCCTAAATCGGGGCTCAAATCTTCTTCAGCAGTAAATCTCCCTACTTCAAATATCTAGCTCTTACTTTCTTGTCAGAAGCTTTTCTGA
>CM066162.1:56569529-56684529 GCA_033629205.1 Lithocarpus polystachyus | reverse complement strand
ACTCAATCTCAAAAGTTTTAGAAAAATTAGGTAATGCTAATAAAGGAGCACTACATAACCTTTTTTTTTAATTTAAATAAATGCACGATCTTGCTTACTACCACATTTAAAGCCCACAGATTTTTTAACAATTTCAGTGAGTGGTGCGGCTAGTATACTGAAATCTTTGACAAATCAGCGATAAAAACTAGCCAAACCATGAAAACTTCTTACCTCAGTGATTGACTTAGGTGTAGGCCATTCCTTGATAGCCTTCACCTTTTCCTCATCTACCTTAATTCCCTTTGCGCTAACAACATAACCAAGAAACACAACTTTGTCCATGCAAAGGGAACATTTCTTTAAATTGGCATATATTTTTTCTTTTCTTAAAACAGCAAGCACACAATGCAGATGTTCGATATGCTCTTCTAAGTTCTTGCTATACACCAAAATATCATCAAAATAGACCAGAACAAATCTGCCTATAAACACACGCAATGCATGGTTCATTAATCTCATGAATGAACTTGGTGCATTAGTTAGACCAGAAGGCATTACCAACCACTCATACAATCCATATTTAGTTTTAAAGATAGTTTTCCATTCATTACCCTTTTTCATCCTAATTTGATGATACACACTTTTCAAATCAATTTTTGTGAAGACACATGATCCATGCAATTCATCCAACAAGTCATCTAGCCTAGGGATGGGATGTCTATACTTTACCGTAATGTTGTTGATAGCCCTGCAATCAACACACATCCTCCAAGTTCCATCCTTCTTAGGCACAAGCAGCACCGGCACTGCGCATGGACTTATGCTCTCTCTCACATGTCCTTTGGTCAGCAATTCCTCAACTTGCCTTTGAAGTTCTTTTGTCTCTTCTGGATTACTCTTATAGGCTGGTCGGTTAGGAGTTGTTGCACCAGGCACAAAATCAATTTGATGCTCTATTCCTCTACTAGGTGGCAATCCACTAGGTATATCATTAGGAAACACGTCTCCATATTCCTGCAACAAAGAAACAACAACACTAGTCAAAGATTCGTCAAGTTCGTTATTATTAAAACATACCTCTTTGTACAAGAGTAAAAATATAAGCTGGTTTGTATAAAAAACACTTTTGACATCACTTGCCTTAGCATAAAAACTCCCTTGTTTTTTTTTTCTCTCATTTTTTTCACCCTCTATTTTCTTTTCAATCCCTTTTTTGTTTTCACTCTCTTTTTTCTGTTCACTCTCTTTTTTCCTTTCACTCTCCTTCTCATTATCTTTTTTTGAACTCTCAGTCTCATAATTTTTTTTCAAGTCATTCTCTCTTTTCAATTTCATTTGATCTTTATACACTTGACTTGGAGTCAACGGTACAAGAGTAATGGGTTTATTGTCTTTTACAAAAGAATACCTATTCTTGAACCCGTCATGATTGACCTTCCTGTCAAATTGCCATGGCCTGCCCAATAAAATGTGACCTGCATGCATTGGAACAACATCACAAAGTACTTCATCCTTGCACCTCCCAATTGAAAAAGAAACCAGTACTTGCTTATTTACCTTAACCTCTCCACAATCATTCAACCACTGCAACTTATATGGTTTAGGGTGTTTCATGGTGGGTAAATTCAATTTTTCAACTAAAGTAGTGCTAGCCACATTAGTACAGCTCCTCCCATCAATAATCATACTACATACCTTGCTGTTGACGTGGCATCTAATATGAAAAATGTTCTCCCTTTGTTATTCCATATTATCCTCTTTGACTTGGGCACATAAAGCACGCCTAGCCACAAGTGACTCACCCTCTACTGGATACTCCATATCATCGTCACAATCATCCTCAAATGATGGAATTTGGTCATCATCTCCCTCGCTTTCAGTTTCCACCTCTACATCAATACGTGCGACCATGATTCTCTTATTTGGGCATTGTGAAGCTATATGACCTACTCCTAAACAACTAAAATACTTAATATCACGATTACGAGTTTGGGGTTCATTTTTACCTTTGTTGACATTCGGAGCTTCATCTCTTCTTTTTGGTGGATCGGTTTTGGACTTGAAAACAACCCCTTCGTCTTTCCTCCCATTTGACCTCCATGAAGTAGAACAGCCCGGATTTTGAAATGACCAAGTTTCTTTCCTTTTTAGCTGTCGTTCCACCTTTATTGCATATGCACCAAGTCCTCCAACTTCACATAGTGCTACAACCCCACCACGTTGGCAATGTCCTGATTTAGCCCATTCAGAAACCTTGCCATGGTTGCTTTTCTATCTTCCTCTACATTTGCTTGAATCATGGCAATCTCCATCTCCTTGTGGTCGTCATCCATGCTCCTATAGCCTTGAGTAAGACTCTGTAATTTCTGATACAAATCCCTATAGTAGTGACTAGGGACAAACTACCTCCTCATGGTGGCCTTCATTTCCTCCCACGTCTCAATAGGCCTCTCACGGTTTCTCCTTTTGTTCATCACAAGTTAATCCCACCATATAATAGCATAGTCAGTAAACTTAATGACAACTAGTTTTACCTTTTTCTCCTTAGAGTAGTTGTGGCACTCAAAGATGAACTCCACCTTCTTCTCCCACTCCAAGTACACTTCTGGATCATTTTTTCCCTTGGAATGATGGTATCTTCATTTTTATGTTTCCTAGGTTTCTGTCAGCCCCATTTTGCCATCTTGGATCTCTTCGGAATCCTCTACCTTGCCTTTCACCCCTTCGCGCAAACCTACCCTTATTGTTCCACGAAACTTGATCCTCTTCATCTTCAAACTCATCCTCGTGGTAGTCATCAGAATTATCCACGCGCGCATACCTTTCTTGCCTTCTAGCATCAGGGGCTCTTTAGAGACGCTACTCAAGTAAATTAGCAATAACAGTATCTTGCTTGTCCAACCGATCCCGAATCTCATTAAACACCACGTTCATGCGTTCAAATTGTTGTTGCATAGCCTGCAACATGATGGATGACTCCTCATCTCCTTCCTTATTTAATGTTTCACCCCTGCAAGACATACTTTTAAAATTACAGAGAAATGTTAGAAATAATTTCTCACAACACTCCCTCACATGTTTGCACTCAGATTATGTCACTACCACTCGTGTTTCACTCTTAAATTGGCTTTTTCCCGATATTAGTCTCACATTCTCTTACCTTTTTCCACTCGTAGCTTCCTCTTTTCAGTTCTGCATTAAACTAATAAACTTAATCAAAACATTCAACTTGTAGTATTTAAACAAATACCAACGGTAAGAAAATATGACAAAAACTAAATCAAAGAAAAAGGACAAAAGAAAACAACGTTTTGGTTTGAGAGAATTGAAACTAAAAACAATATATTTTTTTTCTATTTTCTTTTTCTTTTCTGAAGTCTCTTCTTTTTTTTTTCTTTTTTTTTCATGTTTTGTTTTTTGGAACTTGGTGCACGATTTAACCTAGTGCACGTCACAAAACAAGAACGAGGAACAAAGAACACAAAAGGAACAAAAGATAAAAGGATAGAAAACTGATTTTAGAACCTGGCTCTGATACCAAATGATGCGAACTCCAATCGACATGCTTTGAGACCCAACAAACAATATCGGAATATTTGCCTAAGAAAGCTAAAATTCAGATTTTGATAAAACCCTGACCCAACGTTTATAAGAGAAATGAGAACCAAAAGTATAAGTAACAGACCTTGACCCAATGATTATAATGGAATCACGAACTGAAGGTATAAAATTTGAACGCCATAAGGAAGAATCCTTGATAAGTTCACAGTTCTTGAAGAACCAAAAAGAAGATCAAAGCCTCACATTTTTCTGATTTTTATTCAATAATCCTCTATTACAATGATTGCATGCTATTTATAAGACATGACTGAAAATAGAAAATACAAAAAACATACTAAATAATAAAACCTTAAATAAAAGCTGATTTGGTCTGAAAATAGCAGATCCAAAATAGGAAAACAGCTAAAAAACATTCTAAATAATAAAAGCCTAAAATTAAGGTAGATCTGGTCTGAAATTAGAAGTTCCAAAATAGGAAAAATGTTTGTTAACTAATATAGAGCTGGAAAGTCAATCAGCCATTAATCCCTGCCATAAATAACGCCCAATTAAACTAGATTAGCCCTCAATAGCTTGGATTAAATTTATTATGTCTTTATCTTCCTTTAGGCCCAGCCTAGAATGTCCTGCTTTAGAATCAGCCCAAATCTCTTGAATCAGACCATTAAGTTCTTCTTTGATCTTCTTGGATCTTACTCTAGTAATAGGCCCAATGTTTTTTTCATGCAAATTGTGACCGGAGACAAAATTTACCCTAGTTCATCTTTCTCTTGAAGAAGTTACTGTGGTTATACACCGTAGGGTTTTGTGACCAAGCAACTTCATAATCTTCATCGTCTGGATGAATTAAAGAACTTTGCAGCCAACATCCTTCTCTAGTTGGTGATTAAGTTGCGTACTAGGATCCACATAATTGGTTAGTCACGTACTAGGAACTGTGCACTACAAGGAGAGATTGTAACTACAGAACAAGTCCAATTGGGTATTGGGGTAAGGGTTCAATTGTAGGTTGGTATAAAGTATTTGGATTCCTTTACTTGTAACCACTTGTTTTGATAATAGTGGATTCTCGGGAGTGGTGACCTTAAAATCACCTAGTTGGGTTTTGCCGTGTAAGTTTTCCCCATTCGTAAACAAATCACCGTGTCAATTTATTTTCCACTACATATTTTAGTTAATTGGTGATTTGTTTATGCTACCATGCGCTTTGCATGTTAATTTGATTAATTAATAAAATTGGCTAATTAATCAATTAATTCATCACAAGGGGTCAATACATTCTTGGCCTATTAAGTGGTATTAGAGCAAGCACACCCTGATTAGGGTTAATCTTTGCTGTGTGATCCATTGACCCCTGTTGTCATAAAAACTCTTGATTGTTTTGATTTGCATGATCTTGTGTTGAATGATGATGATGATATTCAAGATGCCTATAGTAAGCTTTGTTGGGGTTTATGCTCTAAAATCCAATTTATTGGCATGTCATAAATAATTAAATTGTTTAATTATATGAGACTATCTATAAATGAACTAAGGGGACATTATCTTAGTCCATGAGATGCATCGTATGCGATTTATGTGAAAAGTCACAGAAGATATAAATCAAAAGTTCTTTGTAAACTCAGAATTTTAGTTCATAGTCGGTGATGAAAATGGACATTTCATCTGCGAAGACTATAACATATCAACTAAGATGATTTATCTTGATCATGGAAGTGGAAACTTCTAGTTGATATGTTGATATGTTTTAAGAGTTAAGACATATTGAACTGGACCAATGTGAGATTTATTATTCTCCTAACGACTGTCAAATGATTAATAAATCTCATGACTTCTATTTACATCAACTTTATATCTTGAGAGAATAATGGACCTGATTATGAGGTGTAGGCTGCTTTGATATATCAGGAGTGAGATCTATAAGTCACGATCAAAACCTCAGTATGTTGGGTAACCGCATTTAGTGCTGATGGAACATATATTCTAAAGATGGAATTTATAATCTCTTAACAGAGATATAAAATATTTCCTTGAGATAAGTTTAATGAGTTTGGTTATTCAGAGTGTTGGGCCCAACCACTTTAGTAAGGAGTTACTAAGTATATATTTATGAAATTAGATTTCATAAATATATGATGAATAACATAAATGATTAAACCGGGTATTCAAGGATTAAGATGTAGTAATCTTCAAAGTGGCAGTCTATATTCATGACTTTGTATTACTACGAATAATTTAATAAAGGGGTTGCATGTATAATAAAGTCTTGAGATATAATTTATTAATAAGGGTTAGAGTGCAATTATATTCATATAGTGGTTTTGAATATAATTAATGGTAACTTTGGACTTGTCAAGAGTTGACAGAAAAGCCCACGGCCCATTGGAGCTAGAGTCTTATTTGTTCCCTTTTGGTCCCACTCCAAGCCACACACTAGAGACCAATTGGAATGACCCAAAAGGCTAGCTCAATTAGATAATCAATTATATTTAAGGAGAGAAACATACAGAATTTCTATAAGTCTTTTCATAGGTGTTTTTATTATGATCACATGAGAACATGAAATGGTTTGTGTGTGAGTGTTGGAAACTCTCTTATTCTCTCCTTGGAAACTAATTAAGAGACCACACTTCTTGGGCATTTAGTGGAATTGGAGTGAAGATTAAAAGTGTTCCCAAGTACTTCTAATCTTTTGGTTTTGAATTTCACTGCACCAAGATATACTTTCTTATTCTTAAATTCTGAAGCTTACATAATACACGTTTTCACTTGCAAATGAAGTAGATCCGTTTATTTTCTGCTGCGTATGTTTTGAATGTGATACAAACATGTATTTTTCCAATAAATGGTATCAGAGCAGTCTTCAATTTCGAATCTGTATAACATGTTTTGTGAGTTTTGGAATTAGAGATAATAGTTTCATGATGTTAGAAGATTATATATGCATTTAATTTTCTGCATGGTTGTTGAAACTACGATTTGATAAAAACTGATATTGATGTTATGATGTTGTTTATATCTGAATTTAAGTATGTTAAATTCATCTTTAAGGCTATAGTATCAATGGAATTCAGTTTTGATATCAAATTCTGCCTATCATGTTCATATGGTGGTTGTTTGTTCATAAAAAACGTTGAAACTGTCAACAATTGCTCTTTAAAAACTGAAAACATGCGTTTTTCGCGAGTAACTTCGCGAGAAGGTAACCGCGAAAAATGCCTTTGAAGCATAAAACTATTTCGCGGGTAAGATTTACTCGCGACATAGTCGCGAGACAGTCGCAAAAGTTTTTGTTTGAATTTTGTGTTTTCACTATTTTGCCTTAACCCATTTTTGTGGGAAGAGCTTAGTTATGAGATTCTCGCAAAAATTCATCTAAAGGGAATTTTGAATTTTTTCTAAGTGTTTTCAAATACATAAAGAGCAAGGCTGTGTGTGATGAGATTACACATGATACTAACTAAAAGATTTAATGAGATCAAAGATATTAGTTAAATAGAACTCTTAGTCCTAAATAGTTTGAGACTTGTCTTTTAAGAAACATTCTAATGAGATTGGAATTGTTGTATGATTGAAAGTCCTTAATTTATTTTAATTAGAAGTATTAATGAGATTAAAGCTTAATTAAAAGGTATATAGTTTCTAGTGAGATTAGAATTCTTACTCAAATAAGTTAAGGATAGAGTTTTATATAACTAATTTTTGATTCATTAGTGTTTAAGGAATCCTAAATAGTTTAGGACTTCCATTTTAGTTAGTGATTCTAATAAGATTAGATTCTTTATCTAGTGCAAGGTTATTAGTTGTGATGGGATCACAATTATTTAAAGAAAAACCCAAATAATGAGTGAGAGTGCTGGAATAATCCCTTTGTTAAGTTTGTTGTAATGTGAATAGATACCTTGTCTTGACTTCAAGTCTTGTATTCCATGCGGAGGGTATTTACTTCACGGATTACAAGGTTAAACTTCTTTTTGATTGTATGAATGTTTGTTACGCTATTGTGACGTGACTTAGTAACATCACATTGAATTTAAACAATTGAACACAATTGATGTGTAGGGTTAAAATTGTGATTAGATCACAATGGTTTCATGACAATCCACTTGTTTTAAAATTTCTAGTGGGAGAGAGATACAAGGGTTGGATATTACGGCCTCCATTGTCGGTTCATAGTGGTGTGGGGTAAACATTTTGTCTTAGCCTCAAGCCTTGCATTCCTTATGGAGGATGTTTATTTCATGGTACTAAAAGATTGAATTTCCCGGTTTATAGTGGTGTGGGCAAGCACCTCGTCTTGGCCTCGAGCCTTGCGTTCCATGCGGAAGGTGATTTGCATCATGGTATTACAAGATTAAACCTTACAAGGGTAGAATTATGTAGCTACACATGGTTTTAGGCAATGGTGTATACAAGACTAAGTTTGATAGTATCCTCTATGCTGAGTTCTTGCTATTAATACTTAGAGGCTAAAGAAAAAGCGGCAAATTATTTTTGTTTGGTAAGAGTTACTATGATAGCATAAATAATGAGAATATTTCTCGCTTGATCATAGTGATTGGTATGACCTCGCTTCCGAGGATTATTAATTGCGGGATTAGGTTGTCGTTGCACCTAATATAATATGTTTTTATGGGTTTCATATTATATAGTTATGGATGCAAAATATAATGTCCCTGTAATTAAGTTCATAGTCTCAAAATAAAGTTGTCATAAATTTGTTCTTTAGCTACTATTTTAATTGAATCACATTAACTAAGAAATAATTTTGGACATGGTGCTTAAAGGAGCTGAAGTACATAAATATGTTTTGATTCAGCATCGTCATAATTTCCTATGCATGATGCATTAATGGAAGATAGCTTATGATTTGATAATAGTCTCCATTGAAATGATAAAATGTTGTATTGACTTCTATCTCAATTGTGCTACAGCATGAGATGCAAGAGTTAGTACTAGATTTAGACTTTATATTAAGTCTAAATGAGATGTTTTGTATGAATCATATTGAGTGCTAAGAAAAGCTTAAGAAGTTTCAATTCTATGTCATTTTATGAAAATATTTTATTTTTAAAATGAATTGGAATTCTTGGATGTAGAGATTAAATATAAATCTCATTTGGATATAATCCATAAGTCCTTGTTGGAATCATTTGATCAATTCATATTTTTTTGAAAATAAATTCTTTTTATGTTATCTAAATTGATGAGTGAATTCCGTGCAATGGAAGACATCATAAAAGTTAAAACTAGGATCAATATGGTTTAATTCAAATTCTTTGCCTAGATCAAAAGGTAAGGTGGTAAGAAGAGGAATTATAATATCAACCAGTTGGACAAGCAAGTTGCCCTAGTTGTTGCCAAAAGGATATTGGACTTAAAAGCATGACCAAAAGGAAAGTGTTTCTATTTTGGTAAATCTGAGCATTGTCCATGATTGTCTTCTAGATGGAAATTTACATGTTTTACTTTTTATAGAGAAAGTTTCCATCCTTTGGTATTGCATGTTTTGGCACTTATGTCTAGATCTTATTGATCTAAATGGTATTCAAGATTGGTGAAAGATGGGTTTTTAGAACCATTATTTTGTTAAATTCCCAATTTATGAATTCTATTTAGAGGATAATAAGATCTAGGGCTCCTTTATTGTAAAGGAATAAAGTTTAAATGACTTCTTTAAGTCAGTACATACATGAAGGAGGAATAAGACTCTTTTAGAAATAGTAAAGCACAAGATAAGTATTTCAATTTGCTTATTTCTTTTGGAGATATACTCTAATAATTACTATACATTTTCTAAAGTTGATTTCAAAAGTTTGTTCCTAGGATATTTGTCAAATTGTGGATTGGGTGAAAACCTAATATATGATACTTCCACTTTTGGAGATGTCTAGCACTTGTGCTAGAAAGGAAGTCTGACAAATTGAAATCAAAAGGTAGAAAAATGTGTGTTTATGATGGGTATCCAAAAGGAATTGCAAAAGATGGTTTTGGTAGTCATAAAGAAGACAAGATATTTGTAAAGCACAAATACAAAGTTCTTGATGATGACTATGTGAATAATCTTAAAGCTAAAAGTAGAATTTTTTTAGAAGAAAGATGTTAGAATTTGTTGAAAGACAACTATTAAATACATTAGAAATGAGATGGTTGTATTAGATACACCACAAGGTATTATTCTAAATGTATAGCTAGTACGCCGGTACTATGTCGTAGTGGGAGGATTGTCAATTACCAAATAAATTCATACTTTTGGGATAAACTTTTGAAGTCATTCCACAAGGATATTGTAACACCCGTCTCACTTAAAATTTAATTTAATTGCTTAATTTATTTTGGAGGAGATAATTATTTTATATTATGATTTCTGCAATGATAATAATAATAATAATAATAAGGGGTAACGTGAATAATTATTTTGTGGTTTATTCAATTTAATTTCCAACCAATGTAGGGAACAATTTTAATGTGTAAAGCTGAAAGTTAGGGTTTCCTACGTGAAAAGCAAAGAGTGAAATAAATAAATAAATAAATAAATAAAAAGAAGCAGTGATTAGAGTATATATATTAAGTCTAGGGTTAGGGTTTCTCATTTGAAAAGAATTGGAGGCCGTGCACTACTAGAGGCAGCCAGCAACTCTATTCCGCACTTGAGGTAAAACTTTTATCTATGCAAGCCATTGTTTTTCGCTGGACACTTTTGTTGTTTAAGGGAATTTTTGTCTTCTTGCTGGTCCAGATTTTTAGGATTATAATATCAGTGCATAGGCGTGGAGATCATGAATTTATGTGTAGTCATGCCTTGTCATATTCGAAATTTTGCATCAGACTTTCTTTGTACGTGGAGTACATCTAATCCTATATAGAATAACTTTTATAGATGTCCTAGGGAGGGGATCTAATGGTTTACGTGTGTTATTATGTAGGTAGCCGATTTCTTTTAGTTTAGGGATTGATCTGACAGTATAGGGTTGCTTTTGTAGGCGGCTATGCATATAAATATATATGTTAGATGTCCTTGATTCTTATTTATATATATAATAGATGTCCATCACCTGACGTCCTTGGTTCTTATATATATTAGATGTCTTTGGGTGGTTTTCATCAGGTGGATTATGTGTTCTTTTATAAATATATATATATATATATATATATAAAAGTATATTAGAGGTTAGTTTAGGGAATGCTTTGCAATTGTTTAATCTAGAATAGGTTTGGGGGTTTATTAGAAAGACATGTTAAATTTTATTTTGCCAAATCTTCATAGTGGTTGAGGAATTGTTTTATCAAGAGGACTTTGTGGTTATTAAAGAACCTGCCCTTACTGAGTTATCTAATTATTATTTAGGTTCTAGTTGACGTCGTTTCGAGCAATTGAAGTGAAGCTTGGTTTAGCCACTAGAGGTAAGTAGACTTCAACACATGACGTCTCTCAAGACGTATATATTTTTACATATATATATATATATATATATATATATATATAATTGTGGTAAAAATATATTTTTATATATATATACATACACATAATTGCAAAAGTGAAGTTTCAAAGACTTATACCATTGTTAGTGCTTTATACATACTCAAACTCTATTATTTATTGTATATTATTGTGAAACTGTATATGTCAAGAGTATTTCAAATGGTCAACTAGACAGTCTGCAACCTTTGCCGACACAGGGTTAAGTGTTGGTCTTCGGCCGAAGTAGTGTTAGTGTGGTGTGGTGCAGTGTTATTGTTGCTCTTCGGAGTTAGTGTTGCCTCTTTGAGGTTAGTGTTATTGTTCCCATGGGAAATCACCCACCGAGTGTTTAGCAGCTTTTGTCTGTGGTTGACTAATATTTTTCATATGAGATTACTGTTTAATTGCTACTGTTCTTTCAGGTGGAAAATTGTTTATTTTCATAATAAAGTGTTTCTACCTATTTGGTGCATATTGGCATATAAATGTGGTTATTATTTTATTAATGTTTACAGCGTTATAGTGAAGTGTTTTATTTTCACAGCTTTATAGAATATATTATATTACAGTTTAAACTAATTTTAATTGTATCGTGATGACTATATTTTGTCAATGATATTATCGTTTTGTTTTGGAAGACATCCTCATGTTTGTAGTCTCTTATTGAGCCTTTAGCTCACCCCTTTTTCCATCCTTTCAGATTAGAGTTATGGAGTGTCTTTTGGTGGTAGATCAGTGGAGCCTTAGATTGATGACTGCGTTTGGAGCTTGGATAGTTGCTGAGTTGTTTTAGAAAAATTGTTTCAGGACAATGAGATTATTTTTTTTGGAACTATGTTGAGATGTTATCTGGAGATTTTTCATACAAGAATAATATATTTTGTTTTGTTTTTTATGGATTATTAAGGAACTCTGATGATATTATAGAAGTTTATTTGAGGATTAATATTACGCTCTGTTCCATTATATCATTGTTGATTATTTCTAAGACAAGTTAAACATCTAAATCCTTGCTTTGGGTTTGGGGTGTTACAGTTATGGTATCAGAGCCGGCCCGGTAATCCCGTGTGGGCTCGGAGACACTACCCCACAAAGTGGGCCCTAACGAGGACGTTAGGGATTTAAGCGGGGGAGATTGTGATGCCCCAATTTGATTGATTGTGTGATGTGTGTGGGTGTGTGATGAGTCTCACATCGGATATTTACTGGGTAGATCTGGGCTTTATTAACAACTACAAGGAGCCTCAATTGTGACTAGTCCTTTTGAGGTATAGCGCAGATGTGGCTAGCGCTTTTCCTTGGGTCGTTAGTTATGGTATCAGAGCTTAGGTTTATGATTCTGTAGACTTATAGGTTTGATCTTAAGACTATTTTGGAACAAGAGTGTGATTACAAGGAATTTTAGTGTTAGAATTAGTTGACCTTTCATAGTGATTTTATATTTTGTTTTGTTTTGTTTATTATTCTAAAGTGTGTAGGAATGATTGTTGTACTATCTATGTGTTTGGTTTTGACCCTCTGAAATATTTGAAATATTTACTTATGATATCTTATTGTATTGCTTAGAGATATGGCTCCACCTAGGAGGAACCCAGGGGACAGTCAACCGAATGCTGGGGGACCTACTAATCTCCAGGCTATTATTGAAGCCATTGGGGGCTTAACCAATATAGTGCAACATCAAGTGGGAGCCACCAATCCGACTAGTGCCTTGGAGAAGTTTAGGAAGCTTGATCCTCCTGCTTTCAAGGGTACAAAGGATCCAATTGAGGCTGACAACTGGCTTAAGGAGATAGAAAGGCTCTTTAGAGCAATGGAAGTTAGTGATGAGCAACGAGTTGTCCTTGCTGTTTTTGTACTGAAAGGTGATGCATTGGAATGGTGGGAGTCCACGGAGAGGACACATGGAAGAGAAGTTATAACTTGGCAGCATTTTGTTGAGCTCTTTCGTAAGAGGTATTTTCCTGATAGTTTGATGGTGCAAAAGGAAGCTGAGTTCATTCGCATAGCACAAGGTACTCAATCAGTGTATGAGTATGAGCGGAAATTTGCTGAATTATCCCGCTTTGCTCCACACATGGTTGACACGGAAGCAAGGAAGGCCAGGCATTTTGAAAGAGGTTTAAGGGAGGAAATTCAGGGACCGGTTTCCATGTTCAAATTGGAAACATACGCAGAAGTGGTGGATCGAGCTCTCATAGCAGAGAGAAATTGCAATCGTCTCTCAAGGGCCAATGATCAAGAGAGGAAGCCAACCCAGAGTCATTTTCTTAAGGGGAAGTCTAGTGGAAGTTCATTCAAGAAGCAAGGGGTGCCTAATTCAAATAAGAAGGCATACAAAACTTGTCCAAGATGTGGAAAGGCTCATAGTGGAACATGTTATTTGGAGTCAAGGGCGTGTTTTAAATGTGGCAAGACTGGACACTTCATCAAGGATTGTCCAGATATGCGAGCTGAACAAACTACCAATCCAAATGGGAGCCAACAGAGACCTAAGGTTCAGGGTCGAGTTTTTGCGTTGACTAAACAGGACGCCGAGGCATCCCCATCAGTGGTTTCGGGTACACTTCTTGTTTCCAGTCAGCATGCACAAGTGTTATTTGATTCTGGTTCAACCCATTCTTTCATCTCACGTAGACTTGCACAAAGGCTAAACATAGAACCTGAGAGTTTAAATTATGAATTGTGTGTTGCTACACCTTCTGGACAACAAATGATTACCCATAAAGTGTACAAGTCTTGTAATGTTTTAGTCTCTGGGAGGGAATTAAGAGCAGATCTTATGTTGCTTGATATGTTTGAGTTTGATGTGATTCTAGGGATGGATTGGTTATCTACTTTTCATGCTTCCATAGAGTGTTTTGGGAAGAAGGTAGTATTTAGAATTCCTGGGGAGCCAGAATTCTTCTTCGAGGGAGATCGTGTGGTGAAACCACCTGTATTGGTGTCAGTGATGCAGGCAAGGCGATTGCTAAGGAAGGGATGTGAAGGGTTCCTTGTTTGTGCTTTGAAGGGTGATAAAGTAGAGTTAAAAGTTGAAGACATCCCAGTGGTGAAAGAGTTCCCAGATGTGTTCTCTGAGGACTTACCTGGACTACCCCCTGACAGAGAGGTTGAGTTCGCTATTGACCTAGTACCTGGTACCGGCCCAATTTCCAAAGCACCTTATAGAATGGCCCCTACAGAGCTCAATGAGTTGAAGGAGCAATTGCAAGACTTGCTTGATAAAGGCTTTATTCGGCCTAGTGCTTCGCCTTGGGGTGCTCCGGTGTTGTATGTTAAGAAGAAGGATGGTAGTATGCGGTTGTGCATTGACTATAGGGAGTTGAACAAGGTAACCGTCAGAAACAAATACCCTTTGCCACGAATTGATGATTTGTTTGATCAGCTTCAGGGCACTCAAGTCTTCTCTAAAATTGACTTGAGATCTGGTTATCATCAGTTGAGAGTTAAGAAGGATGACATACCAAAGACAGCTTTTCGAACTAGGTATGGTCATTATGAGTTCTTAGTGATGCCTTTTGGTCTAACTAATGCTCCTGCTGTTTTTATGGATTTGATGAATAGGGTATTTCATGAGTATTTGGATCGGTTTGTCATTGTTTTCATTGATGACATCTTGGTTTACTCTAAAAGCCAAGAAGAGCATGAGGAACACTTGAGAATGGTGTTGCAGATTTTAAGAGACAAGAAGTTGTATGCTAAATTAAAGAAGTGTGAGTTCTGGTTGAATCAAGTGGTGTTCTTAGGACATGTGATCTCTAGAGATGGAATTACAGTGGACCATGGTAAGATCGAAGCTGTAGTTAATTGGGCTGCCCCTACTAATGTAAGTGAGGTAAGAAGTTTTTTGGGCCTTGCAGGTTATTATAGAAGATTTGTGGAAGGATTTTCCAGTATTGCAACTCCTCTGACTCGATTAACTCGAAAACATGCAAAGTTTGACTGGACAGAGGAATGTGAAAGAAGTTTCCAGGGGTTGAAGCAACGGTTGGTTTCTGCACCAGTATTGACTATTCCATCTGGTTCGGGTGGTTTTGTGATATATAGTGATGCATCTCGTAAGGGTCTTGGTTGTGTTCTGATGCAACATGGGAAGGTGGTTGCTTATGCCTCTCGACAACTAAAGAATTATGAACAGAATTATCCAACTCATGATTTGGAATTGGCAGCAGTGGTTTTTGCATTGAAGATTTGGAGGCATTACTTGTATGGTGAGAGATGTGAAATATACACTGACCATAAAAGTTTGAAGTACATATACACTCAAAAAGAATTAAATTTGAGACAAAGGAGATGGCTAGAATTGATTAAAGACTATGATTGTTCTATAAATTACCATCCTGGTAAAGCCAATGTTGTGGCTGATGCACTTAGTCGAAAGTCGTATAGCTTTTCAGCTGCTTTATTAACTACTCAGAAGCATATTATTGTTGATCTTCAGAAACTTGGAGTAGACATAGTGACTGGAGACTCCCGATCCTACCTGGCAAGTTTAAGTGTACAACCCACCCTAATTGATAAGATCAAAGCTGCTCAGAGTGGTGACCCTCAATTGTTTAAGATCATGGAACAAGTACGTGGTGGAAGTAGATTTGATTTTAGTATCTCTGATGATGGTGTTTTGAGGTTTGGTAATAGGCTTTGTGTGCCTAATGATTCATTGATTAAAAGAGAGATATTGGAGGAAGCACATCGTTTGCCTTATACAATGCATCCGGGTAGTACCAAGATGTATCATGACCTTCGAGAAGTTTATTGGTGGATTAACATGAAAAGAGAAATTGCTCAATTTGTGGAACAATGCTTGGTTTGCCAGCAAGTCAAAGTGGAGCATCAGAGGCCATCAGGGTTGTTACAACCTTTACCTATTCCTGAGAGGAAGTGGGAGAATATCACCATGGACTTTGTGTGTGGATTACCGAGATCACCTAAGAATCATGATGCTATCTGGGTGGTGGTGGATAGGTTGACTAAATCTGCCCACTTCATTCCAATTAGAATGAACTACTCTCTTGACAAACTGGCTGAACTTTATATAAATGAGATTGTGAGGTTGCATGGAGTGCCAGCTTCTATTGTATCTGATAGAGATTCGAGGTTCACTTCAGGGTTTTGGGATAGTTTGCAAAAAGCCTTGGGTACTAAGTTGAACTTTAGTACTGCTTGCCACCCTCAAACAGATGGACAGTCTGAGAGAACCATCCAAACTTTGGAAGACATGTTGAGAGCTTGTGTCTTGGATTTCAAGGGTAGTTGGAATGACTATTTGACTTTGGTGGAGTTTGCTTATAACAATAGTTATCACTCCAGTATTAAGATGGCACCTTATGAGGCTTTGTATGGGAGAAAGTGTAGATCCCCAGTTTGTTGGGATGAGGTTGGAGAGAGGAGAATCTTGGGTCCTGAGATTGTTCAAAGGACCAGTGAAAAGATTGATGTGATTCGGGAAAGGTTGCGTGCAGCTCAGAGTAGACAGAAAAGTTATGCTGATCCACGGAGAAGAGAAGTGGAATTTGAAGTTGGAGACATGGTTTTCATTCGAGTGTCACCTATGAAAGGAGTTATGAGGTTTGGCAAGAAGGGTAAGTTAAGCCCTAGGTACGTGGGGCCCTTTGAAATTTTGGAGAGAGTTGGTTCTGTTGCTTACCGACTTGCCTTACCACCGGCTTTGTCAAGGTTACATAACGTTTTTCATGTATCCATGTTGAGGAGGTATGTTCCCGATCCTTCTCATATCTTGAGTTATGAGCCACTTCAAGTCAAAGAGAACTTATCCTACGAGGAAGTCCCAATTCAGATTTTAGATCATAAAGAGCAAGTGCTACGTAATAAGACTATATATTTGGTCAAAGTATTATGGAGGAATCATTCCATAGAAGAAGCTTCATGGGAGCGTAAAGACGAAATGCAATCCAAATATCCCCAGCTTTTTCTGCAGTGAGGTATGTTTTGAATTTTCGAGGACGAAAATTTTATAAGAGGGGGAGAATGTAACACCCGTCTCACTTAAAATTTAATTTAATTGCTTAATTTATTTTGGAGGAGATAATTATTTTATATTATGATTTCTGCAATGATAATAATAATAATAATAATAAGGGGTAACGTGAATAATTATTTTGTGGTTTATTCAATTTAATTTCCAACCAATGTAGGGAACAATTTTAATGTGTAAAGCTGAAAGTTAGGGTTTCCTACGTGAAAAGCAAAGAGTGAAATAAATAAATAAATAAATAAATAAAAAGAAGCAGTGATTAGAGTATATATATTAAGTCTAGGGTTAGGGTTTCTCATTTGAAAAGAATTGGAGGCCGTGCACTACTAGAGGCAGCCAGCAACTCTATTCCGCACTTGAGGTAAAACTTTTATCTATGCAAGCCATTGTTTTTCGCTGGACACTTTTGTTGTTTAAGGGAATTTTTGTCTTCTTGCTGGTCCAGATTTTTAGGATTATAATATCAGTGCATAGGCGTGGAGATCATGAATTTATGTGTAGTCATGCCTTGTCATATTCGAAATTTTGCATCAGACTTTCTTTGTACGTGGAGTACATCTAATCCTATATAGAATAACTTTTATAGATGTCCTAGGGAGGGGATCTAATGGTTTACGTGTGTTATTATGTAGGTAGCCGATTTCTTTTAGTTTAGGGATTGATCTGACAGTATAGGGTTGCTTTTGTAGGCGGCTATGCATATAAATATATATGTTAGATGTCCTTGATTCTTATTTATATATATAATAGATGTCCATCACCTGACGTCCTTGGTTCTTATATATATTAGATGTCTTTGGGTGGTTTTCATCAGGTGGATTACGTGTTCTTTTATAAATATATATATATATATATATATATATATAAAAGTATATTAGAGGTTAGTTTAGGGAATGCTTTGCAATTGTTTAATCTAGAATAGGTTTGGGGGTTTATTAGAAAGACATGTTAAATTTTATTTTGCCAAATCTTCATAGTGGTTGAGGAATTGTTTTATCAAGAGGACTTTGTGGTTATTAAAGAACCTGCCCTTACTGAGTTATCTAATTATTATTTAGGTTCTAGTTGACGTCGTTTCGAGCAATTGAAGTGAAGCTTGGTTTAGCCACTAGAGGTAAGTAGACTTCAACACATGACGTCTCTCAAGACGTATATATTTTTACACACATATATATATATATATATATAATTGTGGTAAAAATATATTTTTATATATATACATACACATAATTGCAAAAGTGAAGTTTCAAAGACTTATACCATTGTTAGTGCTTTATACATACTCAAACTCTATTATTTATTGTATATTATTGTGAAACTGTATATGTCAAGAGTATTTCAAATGGTCAACTAGACAGTCTGCAACCTTTGCCGACACAGGGTTAAGTGTTGGTCTTCGGCCGAAGTAGTGTTAGTGTGGTGTGGTGCAGTGTTATTGTTGCTCTTCGGAGTTAGTGTTGCCTCTTTGAGGTTAGTGTTATTGTTCCCATGGGAAATCACCCACCGAGTGTTTAGCAGCTTTTGTCTGTGGTTGACTAATATTTTTCATATGAGATTACTGTTTAATTGCTACTGTTCTTTCAGGTGGAAAATTGTTTATTTTCATAATAAAGTGTTTCTACCTATTTGGTGCATATTGGCATATAAATGTGGTTATTATTTTATTAATGTTTACAGCGTTATAGTGAAGTGTTTTATTTTCACAGCTTTATAGAATATATTATATTACAGTTTAAACTAATTTTAATTGTATCGTGATGACTATATTTTGTCAATGATATTATCGTTTTGTTTTGGAAGACATCCTCATGTTTGTAGTCTCTTATTGAGCCTTTAGCTCACCCCTTTTTCCATCCTTTCAGATTAGAGTTATGGAGTGTCTTTTGGTGGTAGATCAGTGGAGCCTTAGATTGATGACTGCGTTTGGAGCTTGGATAGTTGCTGAGTTGTTTTAGAAAAATTGTTTCAGGACAATGAGATTATTTTTTTTGGAACTATGTTGAGATGTTATCTGGAGATTTTTCATACAAGAATAATATATTTTGTTTTGTTTTTTATGGATTATTAAGGAACTCTGATGATATTATAGAAGTTTATTTGAGGATTAATATTACGCTCTGTTCCATTATATCATTGTTGATTATTTCTAAGACAAGTTAAACATCTAAATCCTTGCTTTGGGTTTGGGGTGTTACAGATATGAATTTGATCCTCGGTCCTACATAGAGGCAATGGGTGATATGAATATGGATTACTGGATCAAGGTTATGTAAATAGAATTAGATTCTATTTGAAGTCTAGAACTTGTAGAGGCACCTAATGGCATTAAACCTATTGTTTTCAAATAGGTCTATAAGTACATGAGATTGATAGATTTGAAGATGCAAACTTTCAAAGTCAAGACTAGTGGCGAAAAGATTTATTCAGAAAGAAATGATTTGACTATGAAAAGATTTTTTCACCAGTAGTCAAGTTTGACTCTATCTAGATTCTCTTATCCATTATATTTTATTTGGATGAAATATCACAATGGATATCAAGAAAGCTTCTTTTAGTAGCAATCTTGAGGAAGACATCTATATGATATAACTAGACTTGTACATAGTAAAGAAACAGTAGTGTTTAGTATGCAAGTTACTTAAATTCCATTTAAGGATTAAAGTAAGCATCTGAATCATAAAATATCATCTTTGATCGAGTGTTCAAATTGTTTGATTTTGATCAAGTGTTAAAAGGTCTTATGTGTGTAAAAGCTATATAGAATAATAAATTTCTTAATGTATGTTGATGACATTCTAATCATTTAGAATGATGTAGAGTTATTGTCATCAATGGAGTTTTTTGTTGTCTAATCTAGTTTGATATAAAGTACTTGGAAAAGACTGGTCACATCCTAAGAATTAAACTTTGTTAAAATTCAGAAATTAAGATGTTGGGTCTATCTTAAAATACTTAAATAGCTTAGATTCAAGCCTAGTATAGCATGTAATACTTCAAGAAAGGATTCTTTCCTTTTATGTTTGAAGTACCTTTATAAAGGACTATAGTCCTAAGACATATAAAAGGAAGAGCATATTAAAACGATTCCTTATACCATATCAATAGGAAGTCTTTATACTATGCTATATACTAGGCTAAATATCTATTCTGCGGAGGCATGGTAAGCAAATATTAATTGAATCTAAGATCACTTAATTTAGTGGGAGTAAAGCATATACTTAAATATCTTAGGAGAATGAGGGATTATATGCTTGTTCACAAAAGTGAGGTTTTGATGGTTATTGGATATACAAATGCTGACTTGTAGTTTGATTGTGATTCATGAAGTTGAACTCCAAGATATGTGTTCATCGTAGGTGGTGAAGATACACATTAAGCGTAAATATTATCTCATTAGAAAGATATGAGTACGTGAGAAGTAGTAGTAGAAAAGATAATTTAAGTAATAAATCTGGCTGTAACTTGTTTCCAAACCTTGCCTTAGAGTGACTATGAATTACTTTAAAGGGAGATAAGTGTGGGATATATGGTAAATTATCTTTGAGGGAAAGTGGGAGATTGTTGGGGTTTATACCCTAAAATCCAATTTATTGGCATGTTATAAATAATTAAATTGTTTAATTATATGAGACTATCTATAAATGAACTAATGAGACATTATCTTAGTCCATGAGATGCATCGTATGTGATTTATGTGAAAAGTTACAGAAGATATAAATCACAAGTTCTTTATAAACTCAGAATTTTAGTTCGTAGTCGGTAATAAAATTGGGCATTTCATCTGTGAAGACTATTATAACATATCAACTAAGATGATTTGTCTTGATCATGAAAGTGGAGACTTCTAGTTGATATGTTGATATGTTTTAAGAGTTAAGATATATTGAACTGGACCGATGCGAGATTTATTATTCTCCTAATGAATGTCAAATGAGTAATAAGTCTCACGACTTTTATTTACATCAACTCTAAATCCTGAGAGAATAATGGACCTGATCATTAGGTGTAGGTTGTTTTGATATATTAGGAGTGGGATCTATAAGTCACGATCAAAACCTCAGTATGTTGGGCAGCCGCATTTAGTGTTGATGGAACATATATTCTCAAGATAGAATTCATAATCTCTTAACGGAGATATAAAATATTCTTTTGAGACAAGTTTAATGGGTTTGATTATTCAGAGTGTTGGGCCCAACCACTTTAGTAAGGAGTTACTAAAGTATGTATTTATGGAATTGGATTTCATAAATATATGATGAATAACATAAAAGATAAAACTGGGTACTCAAGGATTAAGATGTAGTAATCTTCAAAGTGACAATCTATATTCATAACTTTGTATTACTACGAATATTTTAATGAAGGGGTTGCATATATAATAAAGTCTTGGGATATAATTTATTAATAAGGCTTAAGTGCAATTATATTCATATAGTGGTATTGAATATAATTAATAGTAACTTTGGACTTGTTAAGAGTTGACAGAAAAGCTCAAGGTCCATTGGAGCTAGAGTCTTATTTGTTCTCTTTTGGTCCCACTCCATGCCACACACTAGAGCCCAATTGGAATAACCCAAAAGGCTAGCCCAATTAGATAATCAGTTATATTTAAGGAGAGAAACATACAGAATTTCTATAAGTCTTTTCATAGATATTTTTATTATGATCACATGAGAACATGAAATGGTTTGTGTGTGAGTATTGGATACTTTCTTATTCTCTCCTTAGAAACTGATTGAGAGACCACACTTCTTGGGCATTAAGTGGAATTGGAGTGAAGTTTAAAAGTGTTCTCAATTACTTCTAATCTTTTGGTTTTGAATTTCACCGAACCAAGGTACGCTTTCTTATTCATAAATTCTGAAACTTACATAATATATGTTATCAATTGCAAATGAAGTAGATCCGTTAATTTTCTGTTGCTTATATTTTGTATGTGATACAAACAAGTATTTTTCCAACAAGCTTTATAATTTTTGTATGAGATCTTTGAAAAGTTCTACAAAATTAAAAAACTAAATTTAAAAAAAGTCAAGCTTGAGAAAGATGATTTGATTGCAAAATTGGACGAAGCCAATAATTTGAATGAGAAATTTAAAAATCAAATTTCATCTCAAATGGACAAAATTAAGAGTTTGGAAGAGCAATTAGTTAAATCTGAAACTGAAGTTGAAAAATTAACTAGTGCCAAACTTGTTGTTAAGCCTAACTCAAATGAAAAAGATTTTTATATTCCTCCATTTAAAAGGAATAATGAAGAGTTGAAGGCCAATATTGTTAGGATAGACAAAGGTAAAAATTATGATGTTAACTCTGAAGTTTCTAAACCTATGTCTAAAACTCCTCTTAGGAAGAATAAAAAGTCCTTACTTGTCATCATTGTCATATTGTTGGTCATATTAGGCTAAATTGTCCTAAGTTGTCAGCCTCTAAGGTTAGATCTTCTTCTAGTAAGCCGAGTAGCTCTAAAACTACTCATGTTTGTCACCATTGTGGTGCTTCTGGTTACACTCGTCCTAATTGTTTCAAGTTGTTTCCTCATAAGCAAGTGTCCAATAGGTCTCATCCTTTGTCTAAAGGCTCTGTACCTATTCTTGGTGAGTTATTAAAAGCTTTGAGCTTTTTAACTCAATTTTAGGGGAATTCTAATTCCTCTATGTCCTTCAGTAGTCATACTAGGACACGTGCCTTTTCATCTTCACGACCAAAGACTCGTACTGTGTGGGTGATAAAGGATCCTAAGACTATTGTCTTTCTGTTTATCCTTTGCTTTAATTCTTTCTATCTAAAGTTGGACTTTCTTTCTTGATTTCTTATTTATTTTTGGAATCATGCTTTAATGCATTTGCATCTAGTTTTATGCATTGCTTTGTTTAACAAATTTTTGTTTGTTTATTTTCAGTTTTGATTTATTTTGTTTTTCATAGAATAAAAAAAAATTGAAAAATACAAAAACAGTGTGTTTTCGTACATTGGTACTTGTGTACCTTGGATGGCTATTGAAACAAAGTTTTCTAAATTTTGCATCTCATGTAGCTTAGATGAGCATCTTTATGCACAACTAAGCAAGTGAGCTTTGTGGCTCTTGTTTGTGATGAGTAAGATTAAGTAATCTCTTGTATTTCACACTCATTTCATTCTTTTTGACGAGAAGGACTAGAAAATTCTAAGAGAAAGACATAAATAACCATCTCACTACTGTTTCCCACTAATCATGAAATGACATCCGCATGGTTCGGCATAGCAAAAGTGCAATGTCAAATGCTTCACCATTGGGTATTTCTTTTCTTTCTCCTATATGCCCATGCATGGTTTGCTTAAAAGAAAAATATGCAATGAAAAATAAAAAGCAAAAAGAACAAAATGTTTTATATATAATTGCAAGCGTGTATTCTAGGAGATGTGGGAGTTATAGGATGTACCTCGAAGGTGATAGTTCCCATCAAACAATTATGATTGTGTGTGAGATAAAGTGATTTTCACACATAACACGCAATCCTCTTTGCTATTTTTAAAACATGTGCAGGTACAATGTGATTTGGCTATTACAAGGAATACTTGTGTTAATGTATGCTCACTAAATTGTCCTAATATGTTTTTGAAATATAAAATTGGTTAGATGTGTTTAGTGTGTGTGTTTTGGATCTAAATGCCCTTCTTTTTTTTACGGTTGAGAGATGTTTTTGAGAGCTTAAAATGTTGTTGGATCTGTGTTTAAGGAGCATGTTTGATTGAATTCATATCTGTGTTTTTCTCTCCTTTGAATAACTGTTTTTAAGCATTCTCGATAATTTCTCGATAGCTCTTGACAGATGAGCAATCTATCGAGACTTCTCAGTTGATTTTTATCACATTCTTAATAGCTCTCGATAGCTAGTTCGATCAATCGAGAGACTTTTTGTTTCCTCGATAGCTTCTTAATAGCTACCTCGATCCATCGAGCTTCCTTGTGTTGAAAACCTCTTGGTTGATCCTTGATAGCTCCTTGTTAGCTGGTTTGACAGCTAAAACACGCGTTTTACACTTCGACAAATTCTCGACAACTCTCGATCGATTGAGATTTATGAGATTTATATATAAGGATTCGTAGCGATTTATATATGAGATTTCAGATCTCATTTTTTTTTTCTCTCTAAACCTTCACTCCACGTGATTTTCGGCCTATTCTTGCATCTAATCACTTGGTATGACCTCTCTACCTCTCATTCTTCATGCATTTCATGCATTTAGATCTAGGTTTTGGGTTGTTTGAAAATTTTTGGGGTTTTTCAAAATTGGTGATGGTTTTGTGCAATTTTTGGGTTAGTGTTACATAAATGAGTTTAAAACCTCATGCATTGCATCACATGAGCATTATAACAATGTTTCACGCATTTTAGATGTGTGTTTACTTTGTGCTATGTTGTGTGCTGGTAGGTTTGGATTGGGCTGAGCCCAAGATGAATTTATTTTTGCATGTCATATAATCATGCATCTTCATGCATACGTAACTTCAATTCTATATATCTTGATATATCAACTGCTTGGTACTTTTCTGATTGTCTCCCTCTCTTTCATTCTTTCTCTCCCTCTTACGTTAGTTGCGTCATGGCACCTAAGCGTAAGTGTACTACATCCCGAAAACCTCTTCGTTCTGTGGCATCTTCTTCTTCTTCTCATTCTAGCCCCACACCTTCTCACGTCCGGTTCCGTGATGAAAAGGCCAAATCGGACTTCTTTGAGAACTTTTCACGACGTGGCATTCATTCAGAACGCCAAGTCATTTTGTCAGATTTTTCTGACACTGACCTACCCATTGTCATCTACAGTAGGGGTTGGAAGTCACTATGTGGCGCCTCGGTCACGTGCCCTTTTGCGATCATACAGGAGTTTTACTCCAATATGCATGGATTTGACTACTCTATACCCCAGTTTGTCACTCACGTTTGGGGTATACGCATGGTAGTTACCCCGGGTATTGTATCCGAGGTACTACGCGTCCCTAGGGTAGCGCATCCTAACTACCCTAGCTCTGAGCGTCTGAGGACAATGTCCAAAAACGAGCTCACGTCTCTATTTTGTGAAACACCATTTTCTTGGGGTGACCGCCAAAACACCCCTTGCTTGGACTTTGCTAGAGGTCTAAGATTCCTAAACATGGTAATGACATTTGTTCTCCATCCACTGTCTCACTATAACACCAACACAGAGCCTCGCACTCTATTTTTGTTATCCCTCATTGAGGGTCTCACTATTGACTTTTCCTCACACTTTATCCTTTCCCTCATCGATGTTTATAGGGACACGACGACTTGTGATAAGCTTATCTTTCCTTCCGCTATCACGAGGCTCCTTTGCCAAGTTTTTTGTCTCCTATCCTAAGTCTCCCCACTTCTCGTTAATGTGTGCCATTGACGTCACTACCGTTAAGTGGAGTTTTGCACAGCTTCGCTTGAGGCAACCTTAGACGTAGACGGCAGCACCTCTGGCTTCTACCACTCCATCCACCTCTACTCCTTCTTCTACAACAGGTGGAGTGACACTTGATGCGATCATGGCACAGTTTCAGCACATGGATACTCGCCTTGACACTCTCTTACTAATCAGTTATGTTAGGTGAACACCCGTGTTGGCTGTATTGCTAGACGGCAGGCTCGCCTTAGTGGCTTCGTAGAGTCTTTCTTTCCTCTTCCTGATGCATCTGACGACGACAACGACAACGACAACGACTCCGACGATGATGATGATGAAGATGCTAGCTCACTCAGCGATGACGAGATGTCTACTTGATGCTTACCCCTTGTCACTCGTGACAAAAAAAGGGAGTAGTTTTGAGATGAGAGTATTCATTCTCATAGGGGGAGGGTTAGTATAGGAGATTTTTGATAGGGGTAGTGTGTATATTGAGGGATGTAGTGATGATTTTTTGCATCTTTTCTTTTCTTTCTATTTTGGATACATTATATCTTGTATATTGGTCTTGTGATCATTTTGACATATATTATACTTATATTTGCTTTATATATATTGATGTATGTTTTTTCACCTATCTCTCCATGTGTTGTTTCTTTTCTTTCTTTATATACATGTTTCTTATATAGTGTATGCAATCTATTATTTCTGTTTCACACTAACATGCCTTGATGAGTTTTGTTTAAAGTGTTTCAGAAATACAGGTTGTCAAAGTCTACTTGCCATAAACTCTCTTCTTAAAAAGTTTTTCAAGAGTTTGTGTTAGTATAGATTTTATTGTATTCAACAAGTGAATATAGGTTGAGTGATTTATGACTTCTCTCATATCTCATTTGTTTGTTGTGGTTTTGTGATGGATTGCCAAAGGGGGAGATTGTTAGGACATATGTGATTCATTGTTAGGAACATATATCACTATTTTATGTAACTGGCTAATCTTTTGACAAAATGCACTTTACTTGTAATTAGGTAGATCTAGGATGTGTTTAATGCTTCAAGAAACCTTGTTTCAAGTTCAAGTGTTAAAACCAAGCAATTCTGTCCAAGAATCAAGGAACACAGTGCAGGATTTTAAAGCTCGACAGCTAGCATCTATCGAGGTCTAAAAGCTGTTAAAGCCCGTGGCTCGATAGCTAGCTCGATAGATAGGGTATCTGTCGAGGTTTATGAAGCAAAGTTTTGTTCATGCAAATTGTGACCGGAGATAGAATTTGCACTAGTTCATCTTTCTCTTGAAGAAGCTGTTGTATTTGTACATCGTAGGGTTTTGTGACTAAGCAACTTCATCATCTGGATGAATTGAAGAACTTTGCAGCCAAAATCCTTCTCAAGTTGGTGATCAAGTTGCGTACTGGGATCCGCGCAATTGGTTAATCACGTACTGGGAGCCATGCATTACAAGGAGAGATTGTCATTACAGAACAAGTCCAATTGGATATTGGGGTAAGGGTTCAATTGTAGGTTGGTATAAGGTATTGAGATTTCTTTACTTATAACCACTTGTTTTGATAATAGTGGATTTTTGGGAATGATGACCTTAAAATCACCCGGTGGGGTTTTTGCCGTGTAGGTTTTCCTCATTCGTAAACAAATCACCGTGTCAATTTATTTTCCGCTGCCTGCTTTAGTTAATTGGTGATTTGTTTCTGCTACCATGCGCTTTGCATGCTAATTTGATTAATTAATAAACTTGGCTAATTATCAATTAATTCATCACAAGGGGTTAATACATTCTTGGCCTATCAGCCACTAAGAAGCTGAGCGATGTGGAACTTGATCGAGAAGAGCTCTCCACAAAGTTTAATGAAGCAAATCAAACCATTGGAGCTTTGCGGTTTGAGAACAACTTCCTCACGGAAAGGACAAAGAAGCTTGAAGCAGAGCTGTTCCAAGTCAGAGCTCAACTAGAGAGAACTTCTAGTGCAAAGCTAGATGAGTTGTTGAGCTTTCAGAAATCCGCTTCTAACAAGATTGGATTGGGGTATGAATTCTCTATATCTCCTAATATTGCCTCTGTTAGTAAAACTGTGTTTGTCCCACTTGTGAATGATGATATTTCTGAGAATGTTGACACTAAAACTGAAATAGCTAGTGAGAACATAGACAAGGACAAATCTATTCTAGGAGCACCCCCTAAGGTTGAAAAGAAAGAGACTAGGAACCCTAGGACTAAGAAAGGCAATAATAAAAAGTATCAACAAAAGAAGCGGCATTTGTATCATCACTGCAGAGCTTCAGGGCACACTCGTCCAAATTGCTATAAGTGGTTAGCCATTCAAGAAAGATAGTATGCTCTCGTCTGGAAACCAGAATCAATTTCCATCCTTTCTTGCTCCTCTGGGAGATCTTTTTAAGGCCATTATATTTCTTTTGAACCTTAATGGATTCAATTCTTCCCCCGCACCTCAGGATCAAAGGTTCGCAAAAAGGAAAGGTCCTTCCTCCAATTCCAAAGTGTGGAAGGAAAAAGGCTCCAAGTGATTAAGTCCCTTCCTCTCTCTTCTATTCTTGTATGTCCTGTTTGTTTGTTTTTAAGCTTTTGAGTCAGTCTAGTTTTATGCTTTGTGTGTTTTCTTTCATGTTTTTTTTTTTTTTTTGTTGTTTTTAGTTTTGCTTTATTTTTTTTTTCATAAAAGTAAAAAATTGAAAAATCAGAAAAATACAATAATAATGTGTGTTGTGTATATTGGTACTTGTGTATGTTAAATGGCCTTTGAAACAAAGTTTCTTAACTTTGTATCTCTTGTAGCTTAGATGAGCATCTCAATGCACAACTAAGCAAGTGAGCTTTATAGCTCGTTTTTGTGATGAGTACGATTAAGATGATCTCTTATATCTCATGCTCATATCACTCTTTTTGATGGGAAGGACTAGAAAATCCTAAGAGAAAGACATAAATAACCATCTCACCATTAAAACCCGCCAATCATGAATATCATCTGTGTGCTTAGGCATAACTATATTGGGATGTTTTAGCTTACATAAATGGATATTTCTTCTCTCCTTTATATGCCCCAGCATGCTATGCTTTAAAAAAAATTTTTCAAAGAAAAAAAATAAATGCAAAAAGATTAAAATGCTTTTAATATGATTGTAAGCGTGTTTCTAGGAGATGTGGGAGTTATAGGATGCTTAAAGGTGATAGTCCCCATCAACCAGTTATGATTGTGTGTGAGTGTATTTGATTCTCATGTCTTAAATCTTCATAATATGAGACACTTATGCATTCTTGCTATGTTTCACACACAACACCCAAATTTTTTGCTACTCTTGATACATATGCAGGTACAATATGATTTGGCCATCACAAGAAATACATGTATTGATAAATGCTCAATAAAATGTCTTAACTTGTTTTTGAAATATAAAATTGGTTAGACTTGTTTAGTGTGTGTATGTGTGTGTGTGTGTGTGTGTTGGATGTATGGATGCCCTTTTTCTTAGAAACAGGTGACCAATCACACCTTAGAAAAAACCTAATGATTTGTGGCGACTTCACTTACCTTTGGTAATCCCTTAAAATTTGACCCAAATTCCTACCACAATGCCAAAGGTAGACCTACCTTCCTCCACTAAGAAAGAAGAGCGCCCAAAGCCCCACGCAAACCACGCCACACATTGTTACACACGCACACACTGCACTGATCATTCGAAATGGGCCTCTAATGGGACCTGCGCGAGTAGGAGCGTCACCACGGCTGGTGCGTCACCATAATCTTTGGACATTGGCTTTCAAAAACACAGAAATTGACATTGGCCTTGTTGGGAAAATACATGTTTGTATCACATACAAAACATACGCAGTGGAAAATTAGCGGATCTACTTCATTCGCAATTGATAACATTCACTATGTAAGTTTCAGAATTTGAGAACAAGAAAGCGTACCTTGGTGCGATGAAATTCAAAACCAAAGATCAAAAGTTCTTGGGAAGACTTTTAATCTTCACTCCAATTCCACTTAATGCCCAAGATGTGTGGTCTCGCAATCAGTTTCCAAGGAAAGAACAAGGGAGTGTCCAACACTCACATACGAACTACATTCTAAGTTTACAAAGAACTTGCAATTTATATATTCTGTGACTAAAACACATAAATCACATACAATGCATCTCATGGACGAAGGTAATGTCCCACTAGTTCATTTATAAATAGTCTCATATAATTAAACAATTTAATTATTTATGTCATGCCAATAAATTGGATTTTAAGGCATAAACCCTAACAATCTCCCACTTGCCCTCAAAGCCAATTTACCATATATCCGACACTTATCTCCCTTTAGAGTAATGCAAAGTCACTCTAAGGCAAGGTTTGGAAACAAGTTTCAGTTAGATTTATTGCGTCAATTATCTTTTCTACTACTACTCAAGTACTCATATCTCTCTAGTGAGATAATACTTGCGCTTAATGTGTATCTTCATCACCTAAGATGAACATATATCTTGAAGTCCAACTCCATGAATCACAATCAAACTAAAGTCAGCATTTGTACATCCAGTAACAATCAAATCCTCACTTTTGTGGACAAGCACATAATCCCTCATTCTCCTAAGATATTTGAGTATATGCTTTACTCCTACTAAATTAAGTAATCTTTGATTCAATTGATATTTGCTTACCATGCCCACCGCAAAATAGATATTTAGCGTAGTATATAACGTAGCATAAATACTTCCTATTGATATGATATTAGGAACCATCTTAATATGCACTTCCTTTTATATGTCTTAGGACTATAGTCCTATATAAAGGAACTTTAGACTTAAAAGGAAAGAATCCTTTCTTGAAGTATTACATGCTATACTTGGCTAGAATCTAATCTATTTAAGCAGTTTGAGATAGACTCAATATCCTAATTTCTGAATTGTAACAAAGTTTAAATTCTTAGGATATGACTAGTCTTTCCCAAGTACTTTATATCAAACTGGATTAGACAACAAAAAACTTCATTGATGACAATATCTCTACCTCATTTTAAATGATTAGAATGTCATCAACATATATTAAGAAATTTATTATTCTATATAGCTTTCACACACATAAGGCAATTTAATACTTGATCAAAATCAAACAAATTGATTGCTTGATCAATGATGATATTTTATGATTCAGATGCTTGCTTTAATCCTTAAATGAAATTTAAGCAACTTGCATACTAAACACTACTGTTTCTTTGCTATGTACAAGTCTAGTTACATCATATAGATGTCTTTCTCAAGATTGCTACTAAAAGAAGCTTTCTTGATATCCACTGCCATATTTCATCCAAATGATATATAATGGATAAGAGAATCTAGATAGAGTCAAACTTGACTATTGGTGAAAAAATCTTTTCATAATCGAACCATTTCTTTCTAAATAAACCTTTTCGCCATTAGTCTTGACTTTGAAGGTTTGCACCTTCAAATCTATCAATCTCTTTTACTTGTAGACCTATTTGAAAACAATAGGCCTAATGCCATTAGGCGCCTCTACAAGTTCTAGACTTCAAATAGAATCCAATTCTATTCACATAACCTTGATCCAGTAATTCATATCCATATCATCTATGCCTTTACGTAGGATCGAGGGTTAAATTCATATCCTTGCGGAATGACTTCAAAAGTTTATCCCAAAAGTATGAATTTATTTGGTAATTAATAATCCTCCCACTACGATATTGTACCGGTGTACTAGCTATATATCTAGAATAATACCTTGTGGTGTATCTAATACAACCATCTCATTTCTAAATATATTTTATAGTTGTCTTTCAACAAATTATGACATTTATCTTCTAGAACAATCTACAATTTTTTTTAAGATTATTCACATAGTCATCATTAAGAACTTTGTATTTGTACTTTACAAACATCTTGTTTTCTTTATGACTACCAAAATAATCTTATACCATTCCTTTTGGATACTCATCATAAACACACATTTTTCTATCTTTTGATTTCAACTTGTTACACTTCCTTTCTAGCACAAGTGCTGGACATCTCTAAAAGTGGACATATCATATACTAGGTTCTCACCCAATCCACGATTTGACAAATGTCCTAGGAACAAACTTTTGAAATCAATTTTAGAAAAAGTATAGTAATTATTAGAGTACATCTCCGAAAGAAATAAGCAAATGGAAATACTTATCATGTACTTTACTATTTTTAAAAGAGTCTTATTCATCCTTCATGTATGCACTGACTTAAAGAAGTCAGTGGAACTTTAGTCCTTTACAATAAAGGAGTCCCAGATCTTATTATCCTCTAAAAAGAATTCATAGACTGAGAATATAACAAAATAATGGTTCTAAAAGCCCATCTTTCACCAATCTTGAATATTATTTAGATTAATAAGATCTCGGCATAAGTGCCAAAACATTCAATACAAAGGATGGAAACTTTCTCTTTAAAAGGTAAAACATGTAAATTTCCATCTAGAAAATAATCATGGACAATACTTAGCATTACCAAAACAGAAACACTTTCTTTTTGGTCATGCTTTTGAATCTAACTTCCTTTTGGCAACTACTAGGACAACTTGCTTGTCCAACCGTTTGGTATTATAATTCATCTTCTTGCCACCTTTACCTTTTGGTTTAGACTAAGAATTTTAATTAAATCATATTGATCTTAGCTTTAGCTTTTAGGATGTCTTCCGTTGCGTAGAACTCACTTATCAATTCAGATAACATAAAAATAAATTTATTTTGAAAACAATCTGAATTGATTAAATGATTCTAACAAGGACTTGTGGATCATATCCATATGAGATTAACATTTAATCGCTACATCCAAGAATTCCAAGTAATTGTTAAAATTAAAACATTTTCATAAAATGATATAGAGTCAGAACTCTTTAATCTTTTCTTAGCACTCAATATGATTCAACCAAACATCTCATTTAGACTTAATATAAAGTCTAAGTGTAGTACTAACTCTTGCATCTCATGTTGTAGCACACTTGAGATAGAAGCCAATGTAACATTTTAGCATTTCAATGGAGACTATGATCAAATCATAAGCCATCTTCCATTAATGCATCATGCATAGGAAATTATGACAATGCTGAATCGAAACATATTTATGTACTTCAGATCCTTTAAGCACCATGTCCAAAATTATTTCTTAGTTAATGTGATTCATTTAAAATAGTAGCTAGAGAACAAAATTTATGACAACTTTATTTTGAGACTATGAACATATTTAAAGGGACATTATATTTTGCATCCATAACCATATAGTATGAAATCCAAAAATACTATACTAGGTGCAACGACAACCTAATCCCACAATTAATATTCCTCGGAAGCGAGGTCATACCAATCACTATAATCAGGCGAGAATTATTCTCATTATTAATGCTGTCATGGTAACTCTTACCAAACAAAAATAATTTGCCGTTTTTCCTTTGGCCTCTAAGTAATAATGACATAGCTCCTTTGGGAGGTTAACATTACACTTAGTCTAGTATACACCATTATCTAGAATCATGTGTAGCCACATTTTATCTCCCTTATAGTGTTTAAACTTGTAGTACCATGAAACAAAACACCCTCCTTTGGGATCGCAAGGCATATATGCCAAGACGAGGTGCTTGTTCACACTACTTTAAACGGGTAAGTTCAATCTTGTAGTACTATGAAATAAACACCCTCCTTTGGGATCGCGAGGCATATACGCCAAGGCGAGGTGCTTACCCACACTACTATGAACCGATAATGGAGGCCGTGAGATCCAACCCTTGTATCTCTCTCCCACTAGAAATTTTAAAACAAGTGATTTGTCCTGAAATCATTGTGATCTAATCACAATTTTAACCCTACACATCAAATGTGTTTAATTGTTTAAATTCAATGTGATGTTACTAAGTCACGTCACTATAGCGTAACGAACATTCGCGCAATCACAAAGAAGTTTAACCCTATAATCTGTAAAGTAAATACCCTCCGCATGGAATGCAAGACTCGAAGTCAAGACAAGGTATCTATTCACATTACAATAAACTTGACAAAAGGGTTATTTCAACACTCCCACTCATTATTTGGGTTTTTCTTAAATAATTGTGATCCCATCACAACTAATAACCTTGCACTTGTTGAAGACTCTAATCTTATTAGAATCACTAACTAAAATGGAAGTCCTAAACTATTTAGGATTCCTTAAACTCTAATGGATCAAAAATTAGTTATATATGTAAGGTTGAATTTTATCAACCATTGTGTTGGCTTTATTTTGTGCCAATTTGCTTATATGTTCAGCGTTTAGAAACCCTGTATTTAGGTGGGAATCATGTAAGGGTAGTGTGTGAGAGAGTGTGAAGATTTGCTCAAGACTGTGCTGCAAAACAGAGACTCGCGACTGGACCTCGCTGGTGTCTCGCGACTGGCAAGTCGCCAGATGTTGCACACAAGAGAAGCGTGCAGAGGAGAACTCCCGACTGGATATCGCGGGTGGCTCGCGACTAGAAGCTGCCAGAATATGAACCGTCGTGCCAGCTGTCGCACTACAGGACGAAATTTCAAGTCTGGCCTTCAGTTTCTTTGCGACTTGAACTCGCGACTCAGTCAAGCCGCGAGGACAAGCACCTAGCTTACTCTGTTGTGAAAAATCTGTCTCTTCGAATTCCAAACACCCACCAGTATATATACCCCTTATACCCTGAAATGTAGAGAGCTTCCAGAGAGAATATTGAGAGAGAAACCCTAGAGAAAAATAAAATTGATTCATCCACAATGTTAACCTTGTGACTCTTCAAATTTCTCTACTCTCTTCCTCTCCATTGTAGATCCTTGAGAGGTACTTTAGCCAAAACCTTTTCTCACCATACCCACATCTGTGAGAAGGCTCTTTGGTGTTTTGGGAAGCAGTTAGGAGGGAGCCAATTTATATTGGTAATTGCTATGGACTAGTAGCGGGATCCGGGAAGCTAAAGAAGAAATAGGTTCGGCGTAACCTCGTTGGAGCAAGAAGCTTGGAGGGCTTAGGTACCTGGGTAGATTAGGCTTGGAGGGTCTATTGCTGTCCTTGTATCCCAACTACATTCTTTAGTGGATCATTTTGACCGCTTGGAGGGCGGCGGAGAGGTTTTTCGCTGAGGGTCTTCGGTTTCCTCTTCGATAACACGTCTTGTGTTGTCCTTGTGTTTGCATCTCTCTTCCCTTTATCTTTGTCATTTAATTTCTGTTATGGATGCGATTTTATTTGACTAAGATGGTTTATCAATTCTGTTTTAGGCTTTAGTTCATTTTCCGCACGTTAATCGTTTGTTTTAAAGCTTGAATTGATAATTTGTAATTTGGGGGTCTAATCGTTTATAGTGTTTTATACACTATTTGAACTTTCAATTGGTATCTGAGTGGGTGCACTTGTTGTGGTTTTACTACCTTTGTGCGATCCCTGACCCCATTTTGAGATGGATCGGTCTCAATCTTTGAATGCTCCACCATATTTTGATGGTAGCAACTATGCTTTTTGGAAAGTCCGAATGAGGGAATTTTTATGTTCTATTGATGAAAGTGTGTGGGATGCTGTTGATAATGGTTGGGTTAGGCCGGAGGCCGAAAAATCCCCTTGGGATAAAGCAGCCCTTGCTGCATCTAATGCTAACAGTAAAGTTTTGAATGCTATTTTCTGTGGTGTGTCTCCAGATAAGTTTCACAAGATATCCCATGTCTTGGTGGCTAAGGAGGTGTGGAAAATATTGGAGACCACGTATGAAGGAACCAAGAAAGTGAAAGATACCAAACTACAGATGCTGACCACTTGTTTTGAGGAGCTCAAGATGAATGAGGATGAGTCCTTTGACTCTTTCTATAGCAAGCTGAATGAAGTGGTGATTAGCAAGTTCAACTTGGGAGAGAAAACAGAGGATTCAAAGATTGTGAGAAAGATCCTTCGATCATTGCCGGAGAGCTTCCGTGCAAAAGTTACTGCAATTGAGGAGAGCAAAGACCTGGATGATATTAAGGTTCAAGAATTGGTTGGCTCACTGCAAACTTATGAGCTATCATTGCCATCGCAAAGGAGGAGCAAATCTCTTGCTCTTAAGACAATTGATGAAAGGGTGGAAGCTCATGACTCGTCTGATGAAGATGTTGATGATAAAGATGTTGCATATCTTGTGAAGAACTTCAGAAAGTTCTTGAAGTTCAAGAAGAAAGGAAAGTTTGCAGAGAAAGGAAATTTTCCAAGTATCGGAAAAGAGAAGAAGGATTTTAAACGGAAAGATAGTAAGGTGTCTCAATCATCACAAGGAATTACATGCTTCAAGTGTAATGGACATGGACATATTAAGAAGGAATGTCCCAATTACTTGAAATCGAAGGGTAAAGCTTATGCCACAACTCTTAGTGATTGGGACTCATCCAACTCTGATTCTGAGGAAAGTTGTGACGAAGAAGGGAATTACTCTGCATTTATGACCATTGCTCATGTTGAGTCTTCGAAAGACTTGAATTTACTTGTGCAAGAACTTGGAGAGTATAGTGATGAGGAATCAATGGGAATTGTTGAAGAATCAGAAGTTGAAGAGGATGAGTATAATAAAAGCCTTCGAGAGAACTACAACTTACTTTTTGAAAAGTCTGGAGACTATACACGTGTAGCCAATGCAGCTGTGAAAAAGATGAAGAAAGCTGAAGAAGACTATAGAAGTCTTCTAGTGCGTCATAAGGAAGCTAAATGTGAGATAGAGAAGTTGAATGGAGAGTTGTCAGAAGCCTATGCAAAGGTGAGATTTCTTGAGCTTGAAGTGATTCAAGCAAATGCCAAGATAGAAAGGGTCTCCATAAAGAAGTTAGATGGTGTGATCTCCTCACAAAAACATTTCTCAGACAAATCTGGTTTGGGATATATTGGAGAAAGCAGTTCTGTTGTCAACATCTCCAAGGACGTGAAGTTTGTAAAAGCTAAGGAGCCTATGGTGAAAACTCCAGCTGTTGAGAAGGTGAACCCAGAAAAGAAGAAGAATGTAGTAGATCAACGGGTGTTCAACAAGTTCTGGAGTCAATCGGACGTCATACTTGAAGTTAGAAGGAAAGGGTCTCTCCCAAGATCACAAAGAGGTCCGAGAACGAACCATTTCTGTCATCACTGTGGAATCCAAGGCCATACCAAACCAAATTGTCATAAGTTGAGAGCTTTGAAGAATGGAAGTGATCAAAGGCCAAGAGGACCAAGAAATGACAAGAAAATTTGGGCGGTTGAACAACCAAGAGATCAAAATGGTGACTCCGGAGTGATGGATGTGATGAAGATGATTGGTGCCTTCACTACTTGTTTGGAAAGCTTTACAAGAAGGTTAGAAAACTCTAACCCGCATACCCAATCCTATAAGGATATCACCCCAAACGCACGTGACGTGTGGGTGAAGAAGGGTACTCATGCATAAGCATTTAGTTATGTCCATGCATTAATTCTTCCTATCTTATGTGTCTTTGCTTGGGTGTTTGTTCGTGTGCATACTTTATTGTGTTTTCATATTGAATGTTTTTACATTTTCTTCGGGTAAATTTCTTTGGTCGAAAATTTCAAAAACATATAAAAAGTACAAAATCCAAAAGGTTTGATTAACATTATTAAGTTTATGTCCTAATCTTGTTTTGCCTTGTACCTTTGTACTAATGGCTTTGTGCATTCTTGAGCACAGCATGTCTTCATTGCACTCATATTAATGTGGGAAAAATCTTGAAATCTATATGATTGTTGTAAATCGATCTTCAAACTTGTCATGAATAATTAGTCAATGGTTTTGTTGATCTTGAGACATGAATAGACTTGTGTCTATATATCTTCCCACTCTTTATTTTTGTTTTTGCTTAAAGAGCTCAACCAATGTAAATCTCAAAATGAAAAGAGATAATGAGATGCAAAAGCCTGTCGCACAAACTAGTATTTGACAAGGAAAAAGGGAAAGCGACTTAAAATAAAATATATGATGCCCAAAAAGCCAAAGGCTTGATCATCAAATTGAAATATCAAAAATTTCAGGCATCGTTCTCTAAATGAGACGTATTGATTCAAAATGTCAAAATGTTGAGAATTGTAATGAAGCCAAATGAAAAGCTTCAAAAGTTATGTAATCTTTTTCATGTGGGAGGTCGTATATGCATATTTCTATAATTGAGATGGATCTCATTATCTCGTGCTAATTGTGTATGCCTTGGTTGAATTGATCATTGAAACTTCATATTTGACTAAGGACTATCTCACTATTGATATCCACACACATCACACATGTTTATGTTTATTGAATGCCTTATTCATTTGTGTGATTGTACTTGACAAAATGTGTTTCACATGCTCAAGTTTTGTTGTTCGAACACAAAAAGATTTTTGAGCATTTGTGTGTTTTTGAAAAAGTCTCTTTGTTTCTAGCAAAATGTCAAAAATTTCAAAAAATTTGTTATGTTCTGTTTTGGCAACTAATTTGCGGGTCAGTCCAGTCGCATGCCCCAGTCGCGAACTCAATATAGAATGTTTTCGCGTCTCTGTGGCGGGTAAATACTCAAGTTGCGAAAAAGACTTAGAAAATATTTTCAAAAATCTGGAATTTTTGCTTCTCGCGGCTTGATGTGGCGACTATGTCACAAATGGAGGTAAAGTTGCGGGATTTACACAGAATGTTTCGCGGCTCAGATCGCGGTTATCTCGCGGTTTGAACCTCCAGTCATGAAAAACACTTAGAAAATTTTTCAAAATTTTTCTCTATAGCGTTCTGGTGGCTGATCCTGGCGACTCTATGGCGACTTGTCTCAGTCGCGAAAATCGCGTGTTTTAGCTCCCTTAAAGTCAGTTTTTCAAAACTTTTCAGTTTTCCCTCGAATATTTGTGACTGTTCATTGTCCCTACCGTGTTCTTTCTCAAACTCACCGTGTTCTTCTTAAAGATCTCTTTGTTTTTCATCATTTCTTCACCAATCTTCAAGAAAAAGGTATGGGTTTTCATATTTTCATTATCTATTTCATGATTTTGTGCCTTTTTCTCCTGGATTTTGGGTTGTTTTGATTAGTAGAGATTTTTTTTGTGTTTCGGGTATGGGTATGATTCTGTTTGTTGGGTTTGCTTGAATGGGTTGTGTTTATTTCACTGATATTATGTATATTATGTCCCTTTATCATGCATATTTTCCCTCATTGTGCTCTTGTGTCGTTTTGACTCTTGTTGTGCATTTTTCACTCCTTGTGCTATGTCCTGTCATCATGTGTCTGAGTTTTTGTGTCTATGTGGTGTCTCTGTGTTTGTTTTAGTGCTTATGGAAATTCGCTTGTGAGTCTTGACTTGTATCTTTGATATTTTACCATATTGCACGTGTGTTTCTTCTATTTACTTGGTCCGGGCTTAGCTCATACTTTGAGTTAACTATTATATCATTTTTCTAAATACCTAGTATCTAATCAAGTTGACGTTTGTGTCTGGTGTTTGTTCTTGGTACTCTGCTGTGTGTCTAATCTTTTGCAGATGTCATGCCATTCATCTAAAGGAAAGGAAATAATGAGTGATATTCCTACTCCGGTTGCTAAGTGAACTCGTCAATCATCTCGGTCATCTCAAATCCCAAAAAGTAAGAGATTCAGGACACCCGTTGATTCACAAACATACTCAGACATCTTTGTCAATGCTACCATTATCGTGGAAAGGATAGTGAATTTTGACACCTTGGGAACTACATTTATCCCTGGGATTTTTGAAAGAAGAGATTAGGATGCCCTATTTGGGAACTTTGAGGATCCATATGATGAATTAGTAACGGAGTTCTACTCAAATGCACGATTCATTGGGATTGAAATACAATGCTGGGTAAGAGGAAAAGAATTTGTTATTACTCTAGATTATATTGCATAAGTTCTTCACATTACCCGACCAGAAAATGTAGACAAGACTCCATATGACAATAGAGTTCCTCAGGTGCAAAACATTCTTCAAGTTCTTGGATCTAATCATGAAGTTAGAAGCAAAGGAATGTCTATAGGCATAGCAAAATTCTCACCGGAATTGACTACTTTGAAACTGATCATGTTCTCAAATCTTTACCCATTGACGAATACTGGTTACATAAACTTTGGAAGAGCCCAGTTTTTGTGTGATCTTATTACCGATGCCCCAATTGACATCTCTGCCCATATTTTTCAAACAATTGGGAAAACGGCAGCTCGATCAATAGCACGAGCTTGTCTTCCTTTCAGTAGTCTTCTTATGAAAATCATGATCCAAGAAGGTATACATCCAATATCAGATGGAAGAATTGTGTCGCGTCCTCGACCGATTTCTATGTTCACTCTTCAAGCAAGCAAAAGTCACTCTTCTATGGCAACAAAGACTGAATCATTCACTCCTGGCAGTCCATCTGGTCAAGCTATTCCTATGCATACAGAGACACCTTCTACACCCACTCCAGAAATAAGGATGCCGAGAACTCAACCTAGTGATCCTGCTGACAGGCTGAGCAATCTCGTTGACGGTGTCAATCAGTGTATTTCCGATCTAGAGAAACTTCTTGTCTAATACAACAACTCTGTTCACATGCGCTTCACCGGCATCGAGGCACAATTAGATGCTATACAACAGAAGATTAAGGACAGTCTTTAGCTATTTGTGACAAAAAGGGGGAGAACAATGAAATGGGGAGTGATCATAGTCTAGTAAAAGAAAAAGGGAAGTTGTACAGGGGTGTTAGTTACATATTTATCTTTCTGCTAAACTCATTTGGTATACACTGTTGGATATGGTACTTTGTTTTGGCACTCTGGTTTTTATAGATTTTAGTTGTTACTTTGTTTTAGTTTTGTTTTGTACCTTTGCTTATGTAGCCTTTTAATTTGTACCTTTCACTTTTGTGGCATGATGGTCATCTTTTGTACCTGGCTTTTATAAGCACTTTGTTTTCTTGCCTTGTGGCTTTCGTACTCTATGTTTAAATGCCATGCTTTTATCCTTTAGTACATCACTCTTGTGCCCTGTGTTGGATTTTTATCCTTAATGCAATTACGTAATGTTGTTGCATTGGTTGAGTGTTGGACATGCAAATGATACTTGTCATTAAGCTTATTAGATTGCATGTCCGGATGTTCATTCCTTGTGAGAATGAGCTTTGTGATCACTATTTATAGTGATTGTTTGTTTTTGGCCAAGCCATGCTCTATTGCTTTAATTCTTGTTGCTTGATCGCATTGTGCTTGCTTCATATGCAATACAAGTTTTTCTGAAAACAATGAACTTATTGTGTGGTTGTTTTTCAGGAGATACTTGTACTTATGATTCAAGAGCTTCATAGATCCTAGAGTTAGGTGTAAGTGAGTTTTGTTCAACTGTTCCCAACTCACGCGTTAAGTCTATAGTTTGTTGTAGGGTTTTGTCACGGAATAGCCAAAGGGGGAGATTGTAAGGTTGAATTTTATTAACCATTGTGTTGGCTTTATTCTGTGCCAATTTGCTTGTATTTTTAGCATTTAGAAACCCTGTATTTAGGTGGGAATCATGTAAGGGTAGTGTGTGAGAGAGTGAAGAGGAGCGTGGACCTCGCTGGTGTTTCATGACTGGCAAGCCGCCAGATGTTGCACACGAGAGAAGCGTGCAGAGGAGAACTCGCGACTGGATATCGCGGGTGGCTCGCGACTGGAAGCTGCCAGAATATGAACCGTCGTGCCAGCTGTCGCACTACAGGACGAAATTTCTAGTCTGGCCTTTCAGTTTCTTCGCGACTTGAACTCGCGACTCAGTCAAGCCGCAAGGACAAGCCGCCAGCCTACTCTGTTGTGAAAAATCTGTCTCTTTGCATTCCAAACACCCACTAGTATATATACCCCTTATACCCACGAAATGTAAAGAGCTTCCGGAGAGAATATTGAGAGAGAAACCCTAGAGAAAAACAAGATTGATTCATCCACAATCTTAACCTTGTGACTCTTCAAATTCCTCTACTCTCTTCCTCTCCATTGTAGATCCTTGAGAGGTACTTTAGCCAAAACCTTTTCTCACTATACCCACATTTGTGAGAAGGCTCTTTGGTGTTTTGGGAAGTAGTTAGGAAGGAGCCAATTTATATTGGTAGATGCTATGGACTAGTAGCGGGATCCGGGAAGCTAAAGAAGAAATAGGTTCGGTGTAACCTCGTTGGAGCAAGAAGCTTGGAGGACTTAGGTACCTGGGTAGATTAGGCTTGGAGGGTCTATTGCTATCCTTGTATCCCAACTACATTCTTTAGTGGATCATTTTGACCGCTTGGAGGGCGGCGGAGAGGTTTTTCGCCGAGGGTCTTTGGTTTCCTCTTCGATAACACGTCTTGTGTTGTCCTTGTGTTTGCATCTCTCTTCCCTTTATCTTTGTCATTTAATTTCTGTTATGGATGCGATTTTATTTGACTAAGATGGTTTTTCAATTCTGTTTTAGGCTTTAGTTCATTTTCCGCACGTTAATCGTTTGTTTTAAAGCTTGAATTGATAATTTGTAATTTGGGGTCTAAACGTTCATAGTGTTTTATACACTATTTGAACTTTCAATATAGAACTCTATCCTTAACTTATTTGATTAGGAATTCTAATCTCATTAGGTAATATATATACCTTATAATTAAGCTTTAATCTCATTAAAACTTCTAATTAAAATAAATTAAGGACTTTTAATCATACAACAATTCCAATCTCATTAAAATGTTTCTTAAAAGACAAGTCCTAAACTATTCAGGACTAAGAGTTCTATTAAACTAATATCTTTGATCTTATTAGGTCTTTTAGTTAGAACTATGTGTAATCTCATCACACATTTCCTTACACTTTATATATTTGAACACATTTAGAAAATATTCAAAATTCCCTTTAAATGTATTTTCGCTAGAATCTCACGACTAAGCTCTTCCCGCGAAAAAGAGTTAAAGCCAAAAATTGAAAACAGAAAAAAACAGACAGAAACTTTCGCTACTGTCTCGCGACTAGTTCGCGAGTAAAGCTTACCCTCGAAAAGTTTTTGTCTTCAGAATCATTTTTCGCTAGTAACTTCGCGGGAAGCTAACCCGCAAAAAACCCGTGTTTTTAGTTTTTCCAGAGCAGTTGCAAACAATTTTCAACGATTTTTCATGAACAAACAACCATCATATGAACATGATATCCAGAATTTGATTTCAAAACTGAATTTCATTGATGCTATAGCCTTAAAGATGAATTTAACATACTTAAATTCAGATTTAAACAACATCATAACATCAATATCAATTTTTATCAAAACATAGTTTCAACTACCATGCAGAAAATTAAATACATAGATAATCTTCTAACATACAGAAACTATTATCTCTAATTCTAAAACTCAGAAAACATGTTATTCAGATTCGAATTGAAGACCGCTCTGATACCAATTGTTAGGAAACACATGTTTGTATCACATACAAAACATACGCAGCAGAAAATTAACGGATCTACTTCATTCGCAATTGATAACATGCACTATGTAAGTTTCAGAATTTGAGAACAAGAAAGCGTACCTTAGTGCGGTGAAATTCAAAACCAAAGATCAAAAGTTCTTGGGAAGACTTTTAATCTTCACTCCAATTCCACTTAATGCCCAAGATGTGTAGTCTCTCAATCAGTTTCCAAGGAAAGAACAAGGGAGTGTCCAACACTCACATACGAACCATTTCATTCCTTATGTAATCTTGATGAAAAACACTTATGAAAAGACTCTCTTCAAGAACAACTGAAATTCTGTATGTTTCTCTCCTTATATACAACTGATTATCTAATTGGGCTAGCCTTTTGGGTCATTCCAATTGGGCTCTAGTGTGTGGCTTGGAGTGGGACCAAAAGGGAACAAATAAGACTCTAGCTCCAATGGGCCTTGGGCTTTTCTGTCAACTATTGACAAGTCCAAAGTTACCATTAATTATATTCAATACCACTATATGAATATAATTGCACTCTAGGCCTTATTAATAAATATATCCCAAGACTTTATTATACATGCAACCCCTTCATTAAAATATTCGTAGTAATACAAAGTCATGAATATAGACTGCCACTTTGAAGATTACTATATCTTAATTCTTGAGTACCCGGTTTAATCCTTAATGTTATTCATCATATATTTATGAAATCCAATTCCATAAATATATACTTTAGTAACTCCTTACTAAAGTGGTTGGGTCCAACTCTCTAAATAACCAATCCCGTTAAACTTATCTCAAGGGAATATTTTATATCCCGTTAAGAGATTATGAATTCCATCTTGAGGATATATGTTCCATCAACACTAAATGCGGCTGCCCAACATATTGAGATTTTGATCGTGACTTATAGATCTCACTCCTGATATATCAAAGCAACCGACATCTCAAGATCAGGTCCATTATTCTCTCAGGATTTAGAGTTGATGTAAATAGAAGTCGTGAGATTTATTATTCATTTGACAGTCGTTAGGAGAATAATAAATCTCACAGCGGTCCTGTTCAATATGTCTTAACTCTTAAAACATATCAACATACCAATTAAAAATCTCCATTTCCATGATCAAGACAAATCATCTTAGTTGATATGTTATAGTCTTCGCAGATGAAACGCCCAATTTCATCACCGACTACGAACTACATTCTGAGTTTACAAAGAACTTGCAATTTATATCTTCTATGACTAAATCACATAAATCACATACAATGCATCTCATGGACTAAGATAATGTCTCATTAGTTCATTTATAAATAGTCGCATATAATTAAACAATTTAATTATTTATGTCATGCCAATAAATTGGATTTTAGGGCATAAACCCCAACAGCCCTCCAAGGCTTTCCTTTCGAAAAAGGTTTCTACTATATCTTAGTAGAATATTTTCAAAAGATCAAAAAATCTTTTTCTAAAAAATCCTTTTCCGAAAGGGAGGCTTTGAGGTATTTTTACATGGGGCTTTACCGCTTTTCTCACATGTTTTACAGCTTTCCTTCATGTGCAAACATAGGGTAGCAAAATTTAATTTCCGTTACATCTTTATCTGCTTTCATATATATATATATATATATATATATATAACTGATGTGCTTTGAGAAAGTCTTCCCCTTCATTAAGGATTGCATGACATTTACACCCTTTTTGAGCTGAACTCGAGCTCTGCACTGCTGGCGTAGTCACATCTCTTTGGGGATTTCATCACCCCACTACAGATGCCCAGACACAAACATCAGCAATATTACCCATAGTTAGATCTGTGGCTGACTTTGTAGGCACTTCTAGGTCCATGGGTGGATGGGAGTAGCTAAAAAGGTCCCTTGGATCCTTCCTGCCCCACAACTTCCATGAAGGGAAGGGTATGGTGATTGAGTCCTCCTAGGATACGAACAACCTACCAGTTAAGCCTTTGCATGCAATTGGCCTAGTTATGTCAAACTCATAAGGACTAGATCAAGCCCAGAGCCCATGAGGACTAGGTGAAGCCCAAAAGGTGAACATCTAAGCCCAAGAAAGGATACCCTTCTAGGACAAGAGGTTAGGGGAAAGTGTTTTGTAACAAGTGAGCCCTTTTTTCTTGCGTCGAAGAAATTGTGCTCTACTCCAGGTTCTTTATATCCTGTTTGCACAGTATCCATGATTAAACCCCTAGGAAAAGCAACCCCGTTATTTATATATGCTAGATCATACCTTATCCCTAAGGGTTTACAACCCTACAAGGGCATTTATGCATACACTAAATGGTTCCGTCACCTAATTGTGCAAAGATAAATTTGTGGCAAGTAGCCGAAACTCTGTTCAGGAGGAAACGCTGCCAAAAAGCTATCAAGAATCCCAAAGCATCAAGAGTTCAAAAGCTTTCCTAGAAGCTTTAATCATTAAAGAGATCCAAAGGTCCAAGAGATCCATGTTGTCCAAGATACCAAGAGATCCATGCTGTCTAAAAGCTTCCCTAAGAAGTCCACATTGTCAGAAGTCGAGCTTTTCCTCGCAATTGCATTTCCTTGTAGTGTAAAAGGTCCATTGTTGGAGCCTATGAGCTTAGTGTTATAAAAGCAAATTTGGTTCAAGCATGTAATCAAAAGAAGGGTCTTTCCCGCTTTGTTGAGCATGTCATGAAAGTTATGGTGACTTGCCAATCTGGTGCATTAATCTTGCATCATAGTAGAAACTCACCATGATAAATACCCGATCAAGGGTGCAAAGCGAATTTTTCTAAAAATGGTAGGTGTATGTCAAATAACAAGGGCATAATATAACTTGATTTTGGTGTTGTGTTTCCACATTGTCCAATGCACACTGTTTCTTTCAACTCCTATTCTTTACAAGGATCAAAAGATTGCTAAAAAGAAACAGGCTAAGCTACCGCCACGCCGTGATCCCATCGTCACTAGGTCTCGCGCAAGAGAGATGTCTACTAGTGGTACTTCTCCCTATGAGGAAAATGCACAGGAAATTACTCTTCTAAAGGAACAAGTGTTAGAATTGATGCGTATGGTGCAACAGCTGGTTGTAGGAGGAGGACAGTACTCCTCTAGCCATAGTCAAGGAGGTCCCCAAACCAAGAATGAAAATCAGCCCCCACCAGTACAGAATCAGGGCCATAATATACCACCTCAGGGCAATGACCAAGAAACAGATCCTTCTAAGGACAAAAACCCTGAATCCGGGTATGGACAAGTCAAGAGCCAAGTGGAAACTCTAGTTGAAAAGCTTCGAATCATAGAGGGCTCTGGTGCCCATGGAAACATTGATCTAGGTCTAACCAATTTCCCACAAGTCATTATACCTTCCAAGTTCAACGCACCAGAGTTCGTCAAGTATGATGGTACTGGAGACCCTTGCGCGCACTTGCGCATGTTCTGTAGGAGGATGGCTCCCTATGGGGATAATCACCTTTTGCTTTGCTAGATTTTCCCTGATAGTTTGACCAGCCCCGCGGCCATATGGTATGCGAGATTGGAAAAGGCCTCTAGTTAAGGGAAATGGCCAACTCTTTCCTAGAATATTACAGGTTCAACACCAAGATAGCTCCCAACCGCACAGTCCTTGTGAGAACAGAAAAGAAGAGTGGGGAGTCTTTCCGAGAATATGCCCAGAGGTAGCGTAAGCTAGCCGCACAAGTGCAACCCCCCATGATGGAAAATGAGATGATCAAATTGTTAGGATTAGTGCCCTTAAATCCTATTGTATGATGTTATGTATGACATTATGTATGACTTTAATGTTGTGATTAATAAAGTTGTTTTATTATTATCTAAAATAATGGTAACATGAATATTTGGACATTATCATATAGTTCATGAGATGCATAGTATATGATTTAGTCACAAAAGATATAAATCACAAGTTCTTTGTTAACTTAGAATTTTAGTTCGTAGTCGGTGATGAAATTGGGCATTTCATCTGCGAAAACTATAATATATCAACTAAGATGATTTGTCTTGATCATGGAAGTGGAGATTTCTAGTTGATTTGTTTTAAGAGTTAAGACATATTGAACTGGACTGCCATGAGATTTATTATTCTCCTAACGACTGTCAAATGAATAATAAATCTTACGACTTTTATTTACATGAACTCTTAATTATGAGAGAATAATAGACTTGATTATAAAGTGTAGGTTGCTATGATATATCAAGAGTGAGATCTAAAGTCTCGATCAAAACCTCAGTTTGTTGGGCAGTCACATTTACTGTTGATGGAACATATATCTTCAAGATGGAATTCATAATCTCTTAACGGAAATATAAAATATTCCCTTGAGATAAGTTTAATGGGTTTGGTTATTCAGAATGTTAGGCCCAACTACTTTAGTAAGGAGTTACTAAAGTATATATTTATGAAATTCATAAATATGTGATGAATAACTTACAGGATTAAACCGGGTACTTAAGGATTAAGATGTAGTAATCTTCAAAGTGGCAGTCTACATTCATGACTTTGTATTGCTATGAATATTTTATGAAGGGGTTATATGTATAATGAAGTCTTGGAATATAATTTATTAATAAGGCCTAGAGTGCAGTTTTATTTATATAGTGGTATTAAATATAATTAATGATAATTTTGAGCTTGTCAAGAGTTGACAGGAAAGCCCAAAACCCATTGGATCTAGTGTCTTATTTGTTTACTTTTGGTCCCACTCCAAGCCACATACTTAAGCCTAATTGGAATGGCCCAAAAGGTTAGAGAATGAAATGAATTGTATGTGAATGTTGGACACTCTCTTATTCTCCCTTGAGCACACACATATAAACTGATTGAGAGACCACACTTCTTGGGCACAAGTGGAATTGGAGTGAAGATTAAAAGTGTTCTCAAGTACTTCTAATCTTTTGTTTTGAATTTCACCGCACCAAGGTACACTTTCCTGTTCTTATATTCTAAAATTTACATAGTACATGTTATTAATTGCGAATAAGTATATTCATTAATTTTCTGCTATGTATGTCTTGTATGCAATACAAACATTTATTTTTCCAACATAAATGGTTCATTGACAACCTCAAGCCTCCTTATTATGAGAAGATGATCAGCACCCAAGTCACTCATTTTGCTAGCCTTATCCTTATTGGGAAGCGTATTGACGAAGGTATTAGGAGTAAGAAGATCATGGATCCTGAGTCTTTGAGTTCCATGGTTGAACAACAAGTCAAGAAAGTGACCAGCCGCAAGACTAAGGAAGCCGATGCTCATATGGTCGACAATGCGTCAGAAAGGCCTAGGGGTATTACTTTTGCTTATGCAACCCAGGTTGCTAGACCTTATCAGAAACAAGTTCAGTCTACTTAAGCACCTAACTGAACCTTTAATTAGAGGGGGAGGCCAGACCCATCCCGTCCCTTTAAAAGGGAAAACCGGAAGTACATTTCGTTCCTCATGCCTTTAGCAGATCTCTACGCTCACATGCTGGAAAGGAAGTTAGTGACCCCGATGTTTTACAAGCCCAGAGAAGGTCCTCCATCACCTAGTTTTGACCCGTCCAAGAAGTGTGAACACCATTTTGGGGCCGAGGGGCATACTCTAGAAGAATGTTACCATTTGAGGGACCGTGTCCAAGATCTCATAGACAACAAGTTGATACAGTTTGATAATGCAGCCACTCTGGATATCATCACCAACCCTTTGCCTCCCTATCAGGCAAGGAATGTGAATGCCATCATCGAAGTGGAAGAAAGGGTCCTTGACTTCAACTCACTGTCATTCCCATGGAAGACTACGCTTCGAGCCTTGGTCCAAGAAAGCCACCTTGATCTTAAGGGTATAATAACCTTGGGATTTGATTTGGGAATCTGCTTATTCTGTGATAGTAAAGATAGGCATACCCTATTTGATTGTAAAGTGCTCCGAGCATAGGTTCAGAGTCTAGCTGGCCGTGGTATTATCTAGATTGAAAGGGAAATTGTGCAAAGAGGTGATTGCATGGCAGCCAGCCTATGTCCTCTAGTTACCAAGTCAGGAGCCAGCTACAATGCTATATCAGTTAGGTCAAGGAAAGATTGGGACGAATATTTGTAAAAACGCCTTAGTAAGGTTACTTTAGCGCCTCCTTCTTCAGTAGTCATTGAGGAGATCATAGAATCACCTGTGAATTCAGGGTCACCAGATTCAGGAAAAAGGCTAGCCCCGTTAGCCATTGAGGGATTCACTCCTCTAGTTCTTGCATTGCTTGCAGTTGTAAGGCCAGCTTCATCACCAGTTCAGGAGGGAACCACCATTGTCCCTACCATCCGAGGTTTTGATCCTCTTATTCTATTGAAGCTTGCCTCGGGAATTTCTGGGATATCCGGCTTAAAAGCCCTTAAAACCATTTTTCTAAGTCCGGTGGTCGTTAATCCGAAAATGTTCTCCATAGCGCCCAATTTGCAAACTCAAGAGGATGTTATCATTCGCATGTCGAAGCCGTTCCCTTATGAGGATAACCATCGCGTCCCCTGGAAATATGACGTGTCATTGATCTCCACTCAAACCGGAAAGGAGGAGGTTTGCTCTAATATCTCTTCAGGCCTATCTGGGCTTACTAAGAATGGCCGTTACTAAACTCTCGAGGAGCTAGAAAAGAGAAGGAAAGAGATTGGCAAGTGTGCAGTTGTACCCATTAGGAATAGAGTCATAACCAAAGAAGCCGAAGAGTTTTTGAAAATTATCAGAAACTCAGAGTACAGTGTGATTCAGCAGCTAAACAAGTCACCATCTCAAATCTCCATCTTGGCACTATTGCTATCCTCTGATGTCCACTACAAGGCTTTATTGAAAGTCTTGAAAGAGACATGCGTCCCTATAGGTGTCACAACATCTTCCTTTGAGGGTATGGTCTCAACGGTGTTGGCCACCAACTAGATGTCCTTTACAGATGATGGGCTACCACTAGAAGGTAAAGAGCATACTTTGCTCATTCACATTATGGTAAAGTGTGAAGATATGATCGTCTCCAGAGTACTAATTGACAATGGATCAGCCCTGAATGTTTGCCCGATGTCTACTATAGAGCGTTTGAATGTGGATGCCTCTTTTATCCGCCCTACCACCATGATCATTAGAGCCTTTGATGGCACTCCCTAGGAGGTGCAAGGCGAGATCGAATTAGCAATTGGAATTGGCCCCATATCTTTCATGGTTAACTTCCAAGTCATCAAGGCGGATTCCCCATATAATTGTAGGGAGGCCCTGGCTACACGCTGCAAGCACAGTTGCTTCTACCCTTCACCGGAGGCTCAAGTTCCCATCTGAGGAACTGTTGATCACTGTCATGGCTGAAGAACCCCTGACTATCTTCAAGGAGACTTTTGTTCCCTACATTGGTGCTAATGCCTTTCCAGAGGCAACTTTCCACAGTTTTGAGCTAGTCTCCATGATCTCTAGAGCTTTGGAACTCGAGTTAGCATGGCCTTTCACTACTTTAATGGCTACTAAGGAGATGCTTAAATTTGGCTATTAGTTAGGCCAAGGCCTCGGTGTTGTAGGACACGGGAAGGCTGCTTTGATTGAACTCCTCGACAACAAAAGAGGTTTCGGTCTAAGGTACAACCCCTCCGATGAAGAACTTTTCTAGGCTTCCAGAGGAAAGAAAAGGAAGTGTATAAGCCAAGGGATGTTTATTCCCCACTTCAAGGACACTTTTCCAACTTCGACTGAGGTTATTAGATCAAAAGTAGTAGCAGAAATCATGCAAGGAGGAATCATATCTAGCTTGTCTCATCCGATTGTGTCCTGAAGAATTCTTAGTGATTGCCATCATATCCCTAGGGGATGATCTGACTTCTACTATTAGGCCCTATGTGCCAGGCAAGACTATAGGCCATTGGACCATCGAGCCCTACTCCGTGGTTGCATCAGCTGAGTAAGGAGTATTCCATCATCGTGTGGTTGGGTCCTCCAATTGCTCGAAAGAGTTGGAATAGCATATCTAGTTTGTTTTGCATGTCTATTTCCTATTTCCTGCATTCCTTGTTTGCATTTTCCCAGTTTATTTTCCAAAAAAATAAAAATAAAAGAAAAACATTTCCCTTTTATCATTATCAGGCATGAACTTTGTTGTAACCCTATCCATAATCCATTGATAAAGTTATCTAGCATATTATTTAGGAAATACTTACATTTATATCTTTATTTGCATTCCTATGAATATGTGTGTGCAAATTATCATATGTTTCCTTGTATATGTTTCGTTTTATAGGATTTATTCTAATTCCCAACTGGGTACATCGGCCTGTTGCCATAACAAGGATATTGATGACATGAATGAGACAATAGAGTTGGAACATGATATTAAAGGATTAGAGGAAATTCCAAATTTGCCTTGTGATATTTTGGAAGCTCTAAACAGAGAGAGCGAAGGGTCCAAGCCCAACATAGAAGATACGGAAACAGTTAACCTTGCCGACGAAGGCGAGAATGAAAAACCCATCAAGATTGGGGCAAACTTTCCTAAGGACCTGAAACATGAGCTTATAGCGCTACTCAAGGAGTTCAGAGGGATATTTGCTTGGTTTTACCAAGATATGCTAGGGTTGGATACTGAGATTGTCGTGCACAGAATTCCAGTTAAGCCTAAATGCCCCTTCAGTGCGGCAAGCCCTTCAAAAGATGAAATCTGAGATCATTTTGAAGATCAAAGAAGAAGTATAAAACTAGTTGAAAGCTAGTTTCCTCACCGTGATAGCTTACTCGGATTGGGTTGCCAACATTGTTCCCATGCCTAAGAAAGATAGGAAAGAACACATGTGCATTGATTATACGGATTTGAATTGGGCCAACCCCAAGGATAAATTTCCATTGCCACATATTGATACCCTAATCGATAATACCACTACCAACATGTTCTTCTCCTTCATGGACGGATTCTCAGGCTATAATCAGATTAAAATGGCCAAAGAAGACAAAGCTAAGACAACTTTTACCACTCATCGGGGAACCTATGCATATGATGTCATGCCATTCAGCTTAAAGAATGTTGGTGCTATTTATTAGCGAGCCATGGTTAACTTGTTTCACGATATGATGCATAAAGAGATTGAAGTCGATGTGGACGATATGATTGCCAAATCCCGCTCTGCTAAAGATCATTTTGGTAGATTCGAGAAAGCTATTCAAGCACCTCGTTAAGAACAGCTTGAGACTAAACTCTAACAAGTGCATCTTTGGAGGTAGTTCAGGGAAATTGCTTGGCTTCATAGTCAGCCAAAGATATCAAGTTGATTCCTTATCAGAAATGGGCCAATCGCTTGATTCCGAAGTTCCGAAATATCACATTTGCCTATATGCCCCGAGCACACAACCAATTTGCAGATGCCTTGGCTACTCTGGCTAGCATGGTCAAGTTATCAGAAGGAGATGATATGCGGTAATTGTGCATAGAAGTCCGTGGCGTTCCGGCCTATTGCATTAACATCGAAGAATGCATGAGTGTCGAAGTCGAAGTTGACGGAAAGCCATGGTACCATGATATCAAGGCTTATATCAAGAATAGTGAATACTCGTTTGGTGCAACGGACAATGAAAAGAAGTTTATCCAGCATATGGCCTGCCAATTTTTCCTAAGTGGAGAAGTCTTGTACAAATGGAACCACGATTCTACCTTACTCCAATTCGTAGAAGCCTTCGAGACTAATCTTTTGATGGAAGAGATGCATGAAGGCTTACTTGGAGCTTATGCCAGTAGACCCCTATTGGCTCCCAAGATTATGAGAGTCGGTTACTACTGGCTCACCATGGAAAGCGATTACGTTAAGCATGTGAGGACATGCCACCATTGCCTAGCCTATAAGGACAGGAAGAACGCTCCTCATTAGACTTGTGATTTCGAAAGGTTCAAATGGTTAAGTGGCCATTGATTATTTCACAAAGTGGGTGGAAGCCACTTCGTATAAAAGCGTCACTCAAGCAGTGGTAGCCCAGTTCTTGAAACATAACATTATTTGTCGGTACAGCGTGCCTGGAGAGCTCATTACAGATAATGGGGCCGACCTAAATGGGAAAATGATCCAGCAACTTTGCCAATAGTTTAAGATTGAGCACAGAAATTCGGTTCCCTATTGCCTTCAGATGAATGGTGCAATGGAAGCCACTAACAAGAACATAAAGAAAATCTTAGTGAAGATGATAGACATATATAAAGATTGGAACGAGTACTTGCTGTTTGCTTTGCATGCATATCACACTTCTATTCGTACTTCCACGAGTGTGACCACGCATTCGTTAGTATATGGCATGGAAGCCATCCTCCCTGCAGAGTTAGAGATCTCGTCTCTTAGGATTTTATCTCAGAAAAAGTTGTCAAAAGCTGAATGGGCCCATTCCCGATATGAACAATTGAACATGATAGATGAAAAATGCATAACTGCAATGTGCCCATAGTTGTACCAACGCTGCGTCGAGTGAGCATTAAATAAGAAAGTTAGACCCAGGGTCTTCGAAGAAGGCGATCTAGTCTTGAAGAAGCGCAACCAGGCCATGCCTGATCACAGAGGAAAGTTTGGCCCAACTTACGAGGGCCCATTTGTGGTAAAGAAGGCCTTTTCTAGAGGAGCCTTAATTCTAGCTGACATGGACGGGCATGATTTCAATATGCCCACCAATACTGATGCCGTCATACGGTACTTTGCATGAAGGAGACTCTCAGTGCACCTCATTTCTATGTTTTTATGTCATAAAAAAAGAAAGAAAAAGAACAAAAACAAAAAAAATATGTAAAAAAGGTAGATCGAAAACTCGAAAGGGTGGTCTACACAAAATGAGAGCTAAAAGAAAGAGAGTGTGAGAAAATACAAAAGGTAGATTGAAAACCCGAAAGGGTGTTCTACGCAAAAGGAGAGCAAAAGAAAGAGTGTGAGAGAGCCTGTTAGATTGAAAACCTGAAAGGGTGGTCTAGGCAAAAATTAAGGCAATCAAAATCAGTTGAACTACATGATGACCTGATCCTTCCTAGTGGAGGTACATAGGCAGCCATCTTGGTTCGGTCACGTCTTAAAAGAAAAATTAGTCAATTGTGCCTACTTGAATTTCTGCTCAAGATCTAAAAATTAGATGGATCCAGCATCCAAGACAAGATATGAAGACACCTCTGAGATTGCTGACTGTCTAAAATACTGCTACGACCCAGTGGTCTGCTCAAGATGTTTTGGCTCACACCAATGGGAAATGTACCTCAATGGGAAAAGGAAAAGACCCATCTAGAACAGGATGTATCCTTGGAAAAATAAGATATTGATATGCATGGATTTTACATTTATTTGAATAATCTTGTATTTTCAAAGCATTTGCCTACATATTCATTAACATGCCTATATTGTGCCATTCTGTTTCTTTCATGCATTTTGGTATCAAAACATGAAATCCCATCTCATAATTATTTTCTGAACATCGTCATAAACATCTCACTCTACCATCTCTCAGTTTCTAAGCATGCCTAACAAACTAGATTATGCTTTAAGAACTCAAACAAAAAGAGGAAGGCCTTATGCAATTGCCTAGCAATTTACGAAGGACCTTTCCATACATGGTAGGATACCAACTACATAGCTTATGTGCAAAAACAAAAGAAGCAGAAAAGAACACCAGCAAGTCCAACATAGCCCAAGCAATTAACACGGCCTGACACAATCTCCCAAAACTAGTACGGAGAATCGGGTCATCATAAGCATGAGTGCAAAGTAACTTGGCTTCATCAACGCCTAGGTCTTTGGCAATCTCTCTGAGTCTGTCCTGTGAATATCGAAGATGGACCAGCTCTCTCTCTATCGTGGAATCAGAAGTAGAGCCTTGTCTCTCAGTCTCTAGCAAGGCCCGCAAGGTGCCCACCTCTGTAGTAACAACTCTCAAAGACTCCTCGTTCTCAAGTAGCTCAGTCTGAAGGCGATGAAAAGCCAATTGTGGCTTACTAGGCTCATCGCCCTCTCGCCTATACTCCATGCTGAAAGTGGAATGAATGTAGGCCCTTGCCTGTACTAACTCTAATGCTAAGCCATCGGCCCTACCAGCCTCCAATGTGGCCCTCTCCTCATCCCAAGTATGATCCAAAGCGGCAAACCTCTAAGTAAGATCTGCAAGCTCATCCTCCAAACCCGCAACCTGGGAACTTAGCCGAACACACTCTGCCTCTATGCTTGGAGGGGCTGGCCCCCTCCGATCAAGCTCTGCCCTAAGAGTGGCAAGCTCATTCTCATGTGTACTTCTCATCTCCTCAATATCCTTCATAAGGGTATCAGCCAGCTTCCTGCAGTAGTCTCTATCCTTGATTGCCTCCCTCAGGCACTCCCTCATATCCATAAGGGCCTTCTCAAACCTGATCTTAAACTCTAGATAGTCTCTTAAAACATCAACTGGAAGTGGCAGCTCGGCTGAGATTGGTGATGATAAGTTAAATACAAAGCTAGGATTTCTGGTGTCTTGCCACACTCTAAACTCAGTAGAAAACCACTCTTGGTCTTCCCTAGAACAAAAAGGGAAATCAATGCTCAATTTGCGCACCTCCTAGAACTCAGAGGAACACCCTATCATTGCTACATCGATATCTGCGAGCTCGTACTTGCAAGTGACAATAGAAAGATCACTAAGTCGGAGGATATGATAGATACCCTTGAACTGCTGCTTAGCCATACCTAGAAAGTACCCCGTGCTCCCCTAGATACCCACTAGGGGAATGCCAAGTAAACCAATGAAATTGGTCCACCACTACCATCTAATGATACCTCACTTGACTCTCCAGGTCTAATCAGCAGGACTCAGGCTGCACAAGTACCTTAGCCAAAAAAAGGAAGATCAAGGACTATAGTAGCCCAAACTCTACTCTTACCCACAAAGCCCACAGGCTGATCCCTAGCAATAGCACTCAGGTGGCTATAGAACCATAACTGTAACATATGAACACAGCAACTTAGCCTACCCCTACTAGTCTTTCGACACAAAGACATGGACCTAATGGTCTTAGAAAGTAGAGCAGGAATGAAAGAGATAACATGAGGTAGGGCACTCACCAGAGGGAGAATGGAAAAATTGACAACTTCTGATGATGAAGAAAATATAACCGCACCAAAAAAGGCCACCAGGAAGGCCTGATGCTAGTAGGATGTCCACTGCTCCTCTAAGTCCATAAAGTCGTCACAGTAACCAATATGACACTCCAATGAGTGGAACCGATCATACAAGAAATCAAAGGACATGCTCCCTCCTATCCCGCTGCCATACCAAGTCAGCGTCTCCACTATGGGCCTCTTGAAGCCCAATAGATCAGTGAGTCTCTTGTGGTAGCGTGGCCGCATTGGTGGAACAAAAATGGTGCTTAGAGGGGTAGAAAGAGAAAGAAAAAAATCATACTTCTCCAAGGTAGGCACCAAATCAACATCTCCAATGGTGACACATCTTAAAACAGGGTCCCAACAAGAGGTGATGACCTCTAACAAATGCTAATCTAGTGTGGTGTGAAGAAGAGCAGTAGCATCTCCAAGAAGTCCCGGATGATTGCCTGATCACCACAAGAAAAGGAGCTCCACCACCTCTTAAGCTTCTTCTCATAGTAAAACTCCCTCTCAAGCTCGACCAAAGTGTCGTAGGAGTGAGTAACAAGAGCATCCATGAATGGGTCCTATTGAATCTAATGATCTGATGAGAATCTATGCGAAAAATAATGAAAAACAGTGTTTTCTACACGTTTTGGGTGAAGAAAAGAGTAGGAGAAGAACCAAAAAAATCGCAGATCAAGAATAAGCTGGGGCTGGGCTGAACCTAGCTTTTATGCATGCAAACCGAGGCGACAGTCCTTGAAGGGCTGTCGGTGGCCTTACAAGGGCCGCCGACCCTTGGGACACATGACATGGCTTTTCAACCCCTAAGCACAAACCCCCATGTATTTTGAGCACTATCCTCCTATTTGGCATGTTTTTTACTACCCTAGAGTAAAGATTCCTCTGTTTTGGCACTCCCCGAAGTGCGTAGTCGGCTTGACAATGAACCAGATTGTCAAAAATTCTCTCTCGTGCATCCGAGACTGCACAAATCCTACACTAGTGTAGTTTATCTTTGTGTGTCTCGTTCAGCACCTCTAGATATCTTGAACCTCATTTTCTAAAGTGCATTTGACCCAGTTCAGGGGTCAGTTCAGCCCCGGTAATCAAAGCTCACAACAGAAAAACACTGGAGCCCATTCTCAGTCATGCGGTAGCTTTCTCAGCTATTTTTGAGGGCAAAGGGAGTCATTTCCCATAAGGTCACCCTAAGAAACCCGTCTTTGGATTGATAGCCAACTCGGGCAATAACAGGAGCAACTAGTGCATACCGCCTCATAATGCGTCTAAGGAGATTTCATTCAGAATGTACACATTCATTACCAACATTTGGTATGACCTACAAAGTTGAGGCCATTTTCAGCCAGTCTGCAGGCTTGGAACCCCGCAAAACCCTAAACTGGGGCAGTTTATTTTGCGCGGTTCCTTCCCCCTTTGTCCAATATACAAGAATGGATCCGTTCCACCGAGGATGTGTACCTCATGTCGAGAATCGCATGAATCCCTAAACTGGGGCAGTTTATTTCACGTGATCTCTCCATTCTCTTTCCCCTCAGTGGGATGATCATCGTCGAAATCCATTGGATAACCCGTGAAACTGCAATGCAAAACAAGCAAGTGTGACACAAGATGGTTCAAAACCACCATCCACAATGAAAATGTGATAGTGCATACACATATCAACAACCCTTTCAAAGGCAATTTTTCCAAAGTCATACATGTAAGTCCTAACCAGAAGCACTGCTTTTCACACACATCAGCAGCCCTCTCAAAGGCGATTTCCTAAAATTATGCACGTGAGCCCTCCCAAAAGGCATTGTTTCTCACATACGTATATAGCCTTTTCAAAGGTGATTTATTATCTATGGTGATACGGCAGCCCTCTCAAAGGCGATTTCCTAGAGTTATGCATGTAAGTCCTAATCAGAGGCATTGTCTTTCATATACATCAGTGGCCCTCTTAAAGGCCCTTTTCCTAAAGTCATACATCAACGGCCATCTTAAAGGCCCTTTTCCTAAAATCATACACCGACAGCCCTCTCAAAGGTGATTTTCTCTATGATTGTCTTAATCAAAGGCATTGTTTTACACACACATCAGCAACTTTCTCAAAGGCATTTTTTCAGAATTATACATATAAGTCCTAACAAGAGGCATTGTTTCATACATACACCATAAAGCTACAAAGAGACAATATAATACATCAAGGCCCATTGTGGGGCAATATAATACACACATGTCCAGGCCTATCCAGAGACAATGAATAATATACATACATAACTGGTCTAGCATGGGGCAATGTCTACAAGATACATGAGGAATATATACATGCCCATGCAAGGGCTACATCATACTGCAACAAAGGCTAACCCTACTGAGAATCGTCATCCCTAATATACTAGACAGTATCAGCATCGGCATTGGCATCATCATCATCATCGTCATCGGTAAAAGGGTTGGCAAAAGAGGCCCCTGATTCTAAGTAAAAGAGATCCAACCGCTTGGTGAACTTAGAGGAGATGGCATATACCCGGACTCATATGGAGGAATGATGGGCCCCCGGCCCAGAATATGAGGTGAAATTGGCTCCGCTCTCTCTCTCTCTCTCTACCATAGTAGCTCTGACCTCCCTATCTCTCTACCAGAGCTCCCTCTCTTGAGCTAATGCCCGAGCAGTCTCCTCCTGCATGTGCACCTCCCTAGCGGCAGCAGTGGTCTTAAGCTTTGTCACTTTGGCCTGCAGAGCCTCTGCATGCACTTTCCACTTTGCAATTGATAACATGCACTATGTAGGTTTCAGAATATAAGAACAAGAGAGTGTACCTTGATGCGGTAAAATTCAAAACCGAATGAAGAAGTACTCGAGAAGACTTTCAATCTTCACTCCAATTCCACTTGATGCCCAAGATGTGTGGTCTCTCAATCAGTTCTATGTTTTCTAGAGAGAATATGAAAGAGTGTCTCTCTTCCTTATATTCATTATCTTACACATACAAACCATTTCATTCAATATAAAATTCTGTATGTTTCTCTTCACATAACTGATTATCTAATTGGGCTAGCCTTTTGGGCCTTCCCAATTGGGCTTTAGTGTGTGGCTTGGAGTGGGACCAAAAGGGAACAAATAAGACACTAGCTCCAATGGGCCTTGGACTTTTCTGTCAACTCTTGACAAGTCTAAAATTACCATTAATTATATTTAATACCACTATATAAATATAATTGCACTCTAGGCCTCATTCATAAATTATATCCCAAGACTTTATTATACATGCAACCCCTTCATAAAATATTCGTAGTAATCCAAAGTCATGAATATAGACTGCCACTTTGTAAATTACTACATCTTAATCCTTGAGTACCCGGTTTAATCCTTTTGTGTTATTCACCATATATTTATGAAATCCAATTTCATAAATATATACTTTAGTCTTACTAAAGTGGTTAGGCCTAACTCTCTGAATAATTGTACCCATTAAACTTATCTCAAGGGAATATTTTATATCTCCGTTAAGAGACTATGAATTCCATCTTGAGAATATATGTTCCATCAACACTAAATGTGGCTGCCTAACATACTGAGGTTTTGACCGTTACTTTAGATCTCACTCCTGATATATCAAAGCAACCTACATTTCATGATCCGGTCCATTATTCTCTCAGGATTAAGAGATCATGTGAATACAAGTCGTGAGATTTATTATTCAATTGACAGTCATTAGGAGAATAATAAATCTCACAGCGGTCCAGTTCAATATGTCTTAACTCTTAAAACATATCAACATATTAACTAGAAGTCACCACTTCCATGATCAAGACAAATCATCGTAGTTAATATGTTATAGTCTTCGCAGATGAATTGCCCAATTTCATCACCGACTACGAACCAAAATTCTGAGTTTACAAAGAACTTGTGATTTATATCTTCTGTGACTTTTCACATAAATCACATACTATGCATCTCATGGACTATTTGATAATGTCCGAATATTCATGTTACCATTACTTTAGATAAGAATAAAACAACTTTATTAAACACAATATTAAGTCATACATCATTTCTCACATAATGTCATACATAATATCATACATAGCATCATACAATAGGATTTAAGGGCACATATCCTAACAATCTCCCACTTGCCCTAAAGACTATTGTGCACTAATCTAACTCCCATTCCCTCCAAATGTGACTCGAAGGTCCTTTGAGGCAAGACTTTGGTAAAGGGATCTGCTAGATTATTTGCACTTTCAATCTTTGCAACCACCACATCTCCACGAGCAACAATGTCTCGAATGATGTGGTACTTTCTCTCAATGTGCTTTCCTTTCTTGTGATTCCTTGGATCTTTGGATTGTGCAACCGCTCCACTATTGTCACAAAACAATGTAATAGGAACTTGCTCCATTCTCACTACACCAAGATCAGAAAGGAATTTCTTGAGCGAAACAGCTTCCTTTGCCGCCTCACAAGCAGCAACATATTCAGCTTCCATGGTGGAGTCCGCAATACAAGATTGCTTAACACTCCTCCAACTTATGGCTCCACCTCCCAAGGTGAAAACACATCCTGACGTGGACTTTCTGAAATCTAGATCCGATTGAAAGTCTGAATCTGTATAGCCAACGGGAATCAAATCCTCACAACGGTAAACAAGTATATAATCTCTCATTCTTCGTAGATACTTGAGAATATGCTTTACAGCTTGCCAATGTTGTGGTCCTGGATTTGATTGATATCGGCTGACCATGCCTACTGAAAAACAAATATCCAGTCTAGTACAAAGCATGGCATACATGAGACTTCCTACTACAGAAGCATAAGGAACTTGTCTCATCATATCTTCTTCCTCTTGAGTCTTAGGCCTTTGGTCATCAGACAGAGGAACTCCATGTCTGAAAGGAAGTAATCCTTTCTTGGAGTTTTGCATGCTAAACCGTTCTAGAACCTTATCTATATATCCAGCTTGTGATAAGCCTAACATCTTATTCTTACGATCTCGCCAAAGCTTGATCCCTAGAATAAAATTAGCCTCACCCAAGTCCTTCATATCAAATTGGCTTGACAACCAAACCTTTACTGATGACATGACCCCTACATCATTTCCAATGAGTAGAATATCATCAACATAAAGCACTAGGAACATTACTACTTTGTCTTGATGTCTTTTGTACACACATGGTTCATCAATATTTTATTCAAAACCAAATGATTTGATTGCTTGATCAAATCTGATGTTCCATGACCTAGATGCTTGCGTAAGTCCATAAATGGACCTATTCAATTTGCATACCATATGCTCTTGGTTCTTTGCTATGAAACCTTCTGGTTGTTTCATATAGATTTCCTCTTCAAGATTGCCATTAAGAAATGCAGTCTTGACATCCATTTGCCAAATCTCATAATCATAATGAGCAGCAATGGATAAGAGAATTCTGATAGATTTAAGCATTGCTACTGGTGAAAAGGTTTCCTCATAATCAATACCTTCTTTTTGAGTATACCCTTTTGCCACTAGCCTTGCTTTAAAGGTTTCAACCTTTCCATCTATCCCTCTCTTCCTCTTGTAAACCCATTTGCAACCAACAGGTTTAATGCCGTTAGGCGCCTTTACAAGATCCCAAACTTGATTGGAATACATGGAATCTAATTCTGATTTCATAGCTTGAACCCAATGATGTGCATCTATATCATTCATTGCTTCTTCATAAGTGTAAGGATCAATTTCGGCCTCCTCTGAGATAGCCTCATAAGTCTCTCGAAGACCTATGAATCTTATAGGTGGCCTAACATTCCTCCCACTACGACGAGGCAACTGAGTACTAGACATCTCATGAGTAGTATCTTGTGGTGTATCCAATACAGCCACATCATCCCTAGTTTCAACCATTGGTTGTTCAAGATAATACCAATTGATTGTTGCAAAGAAGCAACTACTGAGAAAACTTATAAAGAATCGCCCAAGATGAATATCAGTAGGTGCCACACCCCAAGGAATGCTACTCGGCAGCCACTTAGTGCGGATCTATGGTGACGCAGTGGGCCTAAAATATCCTCTCGTGTGTGTAGTCAATGGGAGAGGGATGCCCAAGAGCTCGTAGGCCATCTCAAAGCTCATGTCATCAGTTAGAATCGGGTATTCGCCAAATCTGATACCTAGGATGGCCGTCCAATCGAGAGGGAGGATCGCATACTCCCCATAGCTTAAGTGAAAGGTGCCTGTCTCAACATGAAACCGCCATACCAAAGCCTCCCCAATCCTGTGCCTCATGGTGTATGGAAGGACCTGTAGGAAATCCTAAAATCCCTGCTTTCTTAGGAACTTTGCATAGCGCTGGTGGGTCCCAAGAGCAAACAACAGCCGAAGAAAAGTGGACTAAGCACCCCGACCCCGGATCTTGTCGAGCCCTTGCTTTCAAAATCAGAAGCTATTCATTTAACAGAAATCTAAATGACAAAGGAAGATCTACAACATACCTTTCCCTTCTGCGCTTGAGCGGAAGGATGATCCTTCAGCCCGCGTTGAAGGTGAGTGTCTCTGATACCATCGTCTATAGCTCTAGTACGAGCACCGGCCCCTCTCCCTATAGCTGGCCTACACCATGAGGAAGCCCCACTAGAAATATTGCGAGACTCAGAGGAGACACTAGCCATCTCGACTAAACGCCACCCCTAGATCGAGTCTCCATAGGGATACCATCGGTGGGCCAGCTATCATCACCTCTGCAGTCGAAATGGCTCTACAAAACTTGAGTCGCCCATTCACCAACCGAAGTGGTCTTATCAATAGAAGAATCATCCCCATGGGACATAGCAAAAACGGGGGCCTTCCCTCGGTCTCCTCTAGAACTCGCACTTCGAGACATAATCTACAAAACAACAAGAAATTCAAACACAAATGGTAAGCCCATAAGTTAAATGGAAATACAGATGAACTAACACTTTTTCCTAAACATGTTATGCAGGTCTATGTCAAGCATATGATCTCACAAGAAAGCAGATTCTTACAAACATTCTACTGCGAGTAAACCTGCGACTGCGTCTTGAGCCCACATTATACAATGGGTAAACCGGCAGCTGCACTCTGGGCTCACATTCTATAGTGGGTAAACTAGCAACTGCGTCTAAGGTTCACATTCTACAGCTAGTAAACTAGCAGCCGTGCTCCGGGCTCACATTCTACTGCGAGTAAACCAGCGACCGCATCTTGGGCTCACATTATACAGTGGGTAAACCGGCAACCGCGCTCTGGGCTCACATTCTACAATGGGTAAACTAGCAATCGCGTCCTAGGCTTAAATTCTACAACAAGTAAAGTAGCAACCGTGCACTGGGCTCACATTCTACAGCGAGTAAACCAATGACCGTGTCGTGTCTTAGGCTCACATTATATAGTGCACAAACTAACAGCCGCGTTCCAGGCTCACATTCTAAAGTGGGAACACCAGCAGCTGTGCTCTGGGCTCATATTCTACAGTGGGTAAACTGGCGGTCGCGCCCCAAGCTCGCATTCACTCAAAAGTCAAGTTCCTGATCTATAATGGGTAAATTAGCAACCGCGTCCTAGGCTCACATTCTGCGGTGGGTAAACTAGCGGTCGCACCCCAGGCTCACATTCACTCAAAATTCAAGTTCCTGATTAACAGTGGGTAAACCAGCGACCGCGTCCTGGTCTCACATTCTACAGTGGGCAAATCGGTGGCCGCGTGTCGGGCTCACATTCACTCAAAAGTTTCCAAATTCCTAATCTACAGTGGGTAAACTAGCGACCGCGTCCTAGGCTCACATTCTACAGTGGGTAAACTGGTAGCTGCGCCCTAGGCTCACATTCACTCATTACAAGATTTCTGATTTATAGTGAGTAAACTAGCGGCTGTGCCCTAGGCTCACATTTCCACTATCCCTGACTACCCGGTAAGTCCTTTTACCCGTATCTCGCATTTTACTTTCAGCATTTAAATTCCCACATATTTACGCACTCATATAACAAAAACAAAAAGAAATAAAATATACAAGTGCATTTTCCTAAGATAGCATGGCATAAATCATGGCAAAAAAATATATGCTTATGAAAATTCAAAAAAAAAAAAAAATAAGCACTAGCATGCATCCTTAGTAGTATTGCTACTAACATCTTGCAGAAAAAATGAGAGAAGAAGAAAAAATAGACACCAATCTCAAGTGTTGAAAAGATTGAAACAGCAAGACAGAAGCTGAAAAGACGGACCGGCTAAGCTTGAGATCGCTCCAGAGAATTTTTTAGAAGTGGGAAATCAAAGGAAAGTAAGAAATGAGGTAAAAAATGAGCAAGAGGGGCTTTTATAGGCCTTTGGGGTGTCCTGGCTGCCCGGCGCACCTTGTTGGGCCGTCAGGTCAGCTCGGCGCACCTTGAAGGGCCACCGGGTAGCACTGACTAAGTCAACGTTGACCCGATCAAACCTAAAAAAAAAAAAAAAAAAATTAAACCTTTTCCTCCCCTAGAGTTCAGAGATGTGTCCAGAAAATATTTCAGAAGCAACTGCAACAGATCGGTCAAGTCAGGTAAAATCCGATCTCGATCCGTGAATAGTCTCTGTACACAAATTTGGGGGCAACAAAATTTGAAATCACGTTCTTTATCTGACACTTCTCATTGTACTCAAGATGTCAGATAAAGAAAGGGCAGTTGTTGATACCGTATTTTGTTTGCCCTCGATTTGTGTGCCGGACCCCAAAAAATTCAAAAATATTATTTTTTTTCCAAAGGGCCGTGAGAACATCCAAAATGATGTGGCGCAACCCGTTCGGACACCAAAGCACCCAAAGTGCCTTTTTCAGCTAAAATAACCAAAATCCTCCTAGTCAACCCTAGGTTTGACCGAAGGCCAAACGAGGTTTAAAAAAAAAAGACACTTTTCATGGTTTTCCATCATATCTGAGCTTTTTAGAGATTTTTGGCCATTTTGGCTAAGTTTAACAAAGTTTGACCTAAAGTTGATCCTGAATGGGCCCAAAAACCCTAATTTTGATTCGGCTGTCAGAATGGGTTGAAACCAATGCCATTGCAAATATTATCAAATTCTCATTCCAACGACTATTCATTGGTCGAAATCGAAGTTAGAATGGCCAAGATATCACGAAAACCGGGATAACGCATCGATGGATGCACCACTAACTTCCAAGAGCCATAACTTTTGATCCGACCGTTGGATTTTCAAGTTTCATACCTTTTTAGAAACTGGAAGTCGAGATCTTTCCAGAGTTTTTAAGATCAAACCCATCCAAGAAAGTTTAAAGGTGGTAGCCCATGAAGGGCCGCTGCCTAGAAAAGTGTGCCGAGGCTATAAAAGGCCCCAGGCACCCTTCAAACCCAAAAAAAAAAGGTCTCCCTCGATTTTGCTCTCTACCTAAATGTTTTCTACACATTTTTCCTCTCTTCCAAACACAAAAAACATATCAAAGCCTCTTGATTCTTCTCTTCACCAAAAATACAAGGTATTGTTCTTATACCCAATATCCTTCTCCTTGGTTCTACACTTTGGAATTTGGGGTTTAGAGGTGTGGATGTAGCTTTTTAGCTACTATCCACACCCCTATTCTTCTAAATCATTTTCTAGTATTTATGTTGCTTTTATTCTTTAATAACATGATTTATTGCTTTCCTAGCATGTTGCTTGCTTTATTTGTGTTTCTAGCCTAAATCTCCATGCTTTTTTTGCTTTTTCCCATGTTTCATGCTTATATTTGCATCCTTACATGCTTATATGTTTAGATCTACATGCTTTATACCCTATGCCATGTTTTACTATGCTTTGTTCCTCTTTTTGTTCTAGGTTAATGTTAGGGTTACATGCTCACATGCTTGTACGATGTTGTGGGCTATGCCTTGCTTTGATCTATGTGTTTTATATGTTTTCTTCCATGCTATATGGTTAGATCATTGTCTTCACATGTTTATATGCTTGGATTCATGTTCTTCCATGTCTATGTGCTAAGTTTCTACATGTTTACATGTATGTTCCTATGCCTATATGTCTAGAGCTATATTTTCACATGCCTATGTGCTTGGATCTATGTTCTCTACATGTTTTATGCTATCTTTCATGTGCTTGTGTGCTCCATGCCATGTTTGTGTGCCTAGACCTAGGCTATGTTTGTCATGCCATGTGCTATTGTAGCCCTTTTGTCACTTTGTCTTTCTTTCTTGTGTTTTGGCCTATTGGTTCGGACCTAATCTAGACCCTATGGTCTTTGTCATCGTTCATACACCTTGGCCCACATCTAAGGGTTTGGATCACCTTATTTGCATGTCTATGCTTACTTGCTTCTATGCTTTATGCTTATGTTAGCCTCTCTAGTTCTAGGCTTTACCACACTTGACGCCCTTAGCAAGTTTGTGGTTGTGTGGTTACATTTGACGTCCATGAGGCCTTGTTTGGATGTAACCACTTGGGATGCATCACCATGATGCCGGTTGCTTCGGGCATACCTTTTCCCCTTTTCCATTTTGTGCGATGATATGCTAACCATGCTTGTTTGTGCCACCCGTTGACTTTCTATGCATGTTTACACGCTTGCTTACATGTTCATGGATGGGTCTTGCTTGTTAGTTGTCCATGCTTCAACACAATGAAGTTAAGGGCATTTGGTCTAAACCTACATTTGTCCTTAGTAGACACCACCTTTTGTTTGTTTTCTTGCTTGTCTCCTTTCTCGCTTGTTTGCTTGCTTCCTTGTTTCTTTGATTGCCATGCTTATTTGCTTTATGCTTTTTTCATGTGCTCTTTGCATCTTTTCCTTCCATTGCTTGTTTGCTGGTTTCTTGTCTTTACCTTTGCATGTACACACACGGAGCGAGGATGCATGGAGCTGGGGCACGGTCTCCCAGGCATAAGCAAAAAGGGCACAGAGGCAAGCATGAGATATAAGCCAAATGGCAATGTCCAGTAGTTTTATGGGTCTAGCCTCTCCCATTTGGTTTTGTATTCTTTTAAAACCCCTTTCTTCCTCCATTTCTCTCTTAGATGGGTTGTATTAGGTATATCTTGCCATGTACCATTCATCCTTATCTCTAGAGTATGGCGATCCCGGTTTACTTGCATGCTCTGTGTGCTTGCATTATGCATGATGTATGTATATATATGTACCTACTTGCCCATTTCGGTGTGATTGTAACGGTCCATGTTACCTAGGCAAAGCAATGCCTAATTACCGCCGCGAAAGTAAGGTGACATGTCACCAGATTGTCGTCGTGGAAATTTGGTACTTTGCCCGAATGCCTTAGGAAATCATAGATTGAGACCATACCCATTCAAAAGTCAAACCTCAAAGCCCACATGCATGCGAAGCCCTGAAAGCCAATGCCAAGATCATGTTTTTACTGCCAAACTCCTAAAATTAAGGTTTTTTCAAAACAAAGGACTGCCCTTGGACATGCGTTGTGTGGAGTTAGAATGGCTGAGATATCATGAAAATCGGGATGGCGCATTGATCTATGCACCGCTAACTTCCGAGAGCCATAACTTTTGATCCGACCGTTGGATTTCCAAGATCCATACCTTTGTGGAAATAGGAAGCCAAGATCTTTCTAGCGGTGTCAAGATCAACCCCATTTTTGGCATTTTGGTGCCGTTAGCCCTCCAAGGGCCGTCGTTTCGGTGCACCTGCTAGGGCTATAAATAGCCCTAAGCACCCCTCAAACTTGGGAAGAGACACATTTTTCTAAATTTCTACTGTCTTCCTAGTTTCTTTACACGCTTTTCTCTCTTCCAAACACCAAAAAAAAAACAAAAACAAAAACAAAAAACACCCAAAAAACACTTCAAAGCTTGTTGATTCTTCTCTCTTCACCAAAAAACCCAAGGTATCATTCTTATACCCGATCTTCTTTTCCTTGGTTCTACAATTGGGATTTGGGGTTTAGGAGTATGGATGAAGCTTTTTAGCTACCATACACCCTTAACCTTATAAATCTTTTTCTAGCATATATCTTGCTCTTTTTGCTTGAATAACATGATTTATCGCTTTCTTTGGCACGTTTCTTGCTTTATTTGTATTTCTAGCTTAAATCTTTTTGCTTTTATGCCTTATGCCATGTTTCATGTTCAGATCTACATCTTTACATTCTTGTATGTTTAGATCTACTTGCTTAGGGTTTTGTGCCATGTTTTCCTACGTTTTATGCCTCTTTTAGCTCTTGGTTGACGTTAGGGTTACATGCTCACATGCTTGTGTGACGTTGTTGGCTATGCCTTTCTTGGATCTATGAGTCTTACATGTTTATTTCCATGCTATATGGTTAGATCCTTGGCTTCACATGCTTATATGCTTGGATTCACGTTCTTCCATGTTTATGTGCTAAGTTACTACATGCCTACATGTATGTTTCTATGCCTATATGTCTAGATCTATGTTCTCACATGTCTATGTTCTTGGATATATGTTCTCTACATACTTTATGCTATACTCCATCTGCATGTGCGCTCCATGCCATATCGGTGTGCCTAGGCTTAGGCTATATTTGTCATGTCATGTGCTATAGTAGCCCTTTTGTCGCTTTTTCTTTTATTCTTGTGTTTGGCCTAATGGTTTGGACCCGATCTAAACCCTATGGTATTTTTCATCGTCCATATGCCAAGGCCCACATTAAAGATTTTGGATCACCCCTATTTGCATGTCTATGCCTGTTTGCTTCTATGCTTTATGCTTGTATTAGCCTCTCTAGTTCAAGGCTTTGCCACGCTTGACGCCCTTAGTGGGTTTGTGGTTATGCGGTTACATCCAACGCCTATGAGGCCTTGTTTAGATGTAACCGTTTGGGATGCATCACCATGATGCCGGTTGCTTCGTGTATACATTTCCTCTTTTCCGCTCTACGTGATGATGTGCTTACCATGCCTGTTTGTGCCACCCGTTGGCTTTCTGTGCATCTTTACTCGCTTGCTTACATGTCCATTCATGAGTCTTGCTTGCTAGTGTGTCGTACATTCTTCAACACAATGAAGCTATGGACATCTGATCCAAACCTACATTTGTCCCTCGCGAACACCACCTTTTGTTTGCTTTCATGCTTGTTTGCTTTCTTGCCTGTTTACTTGCTTTCTTGTTTGTATGCTTGCCATGTCTATCATGCTTATCTGTTTTATGCCTCTTTCACATGCTCTTTGCATCTTTTCCTTCCATTGCTTATCTGCTGGTTTCTTGTCTTTGCCCTTTGCATATACACATATCGAGTGAAGATGCTTGGAGCTAGAACATAGTCTCCCAGGCATAAGCAAAAAAGGCGCAGATATGAGCATGTAAAGATAAGCGAAGTGGTAGTGTTCAATAGATTTTGGAGTTTAGCCTTTCCCTTTGGTTACGCATTCTTTTAAACCTCTTCCTTCCTCCTCTATTTCTCTCTTAGATGGTTTATATTAGGTATATCATGCCATGTACCATTCGTCCTCATCTCTAGTGTGTGGCGACCTTTATTTATTTTCCTACACTTATATTTTGGGCCATGCTTTAGGGATGTAGGCATTTACTTTCTTGCTTTGCATGCTTGCAATGTGCATGATGTATGTATATATATATATACCTTCTCGCCCATTCCGGTGTGATTGTCACAGTCCATGTCACCTAAGGCAAAGCAATGCTTAATTTTCACCGCGAATGTAAGGTGACATGTTGTCATGGAAATCTGTTACTTTGCCCGAATTCCTTAGGAAAGCATAGATTGGGACCACACCCATTCAAAAGCCAAACCTCAAAGCCACCATGCATGCAAAGCCTCGAAAGTCAATGCCAAAATCGTGTTTTTACTGCCAATCTCCAAAAATTAAGGTTTTATCAAAACAAAGGACTATCCTTGGATAGGCATTGTAGGGTGCTTAATACCTTCCCCATACGTAACCAAACTTTTGGACCTAAGAATCAATATTTTTTGCCATCCACATTAGATTAGGAAAAATTCCCTTTTTTCTTAACCTATGATTGGTAATAAAATCAACTAGAAATAGGTGACCAATCACACCTTAGAAAAACCCAATAATTGATGGCGACTTCACTTATCTTTAGTAATTCCCTTAAAATTTGGTCGAGATTCTTGCCACACCTCCAACCTTCCTGCACTGAGAAAGGGAGAGCACCTGAAGCTCTGCGTGGACAACCAACCGCACAGTCATTGAGAAAGGCCTCCAACGGGCCCGGCGCGTGCGGTAAGTCGCCACGGCGGGTGGTCGAACGAAGGCCCGACGGTTCTCCGTTTTGGGCCAGGCGTCGACAGACTGGTGACTCCACTAGGGATCGATAAGAGTTTAGCGTTTAGAGCTGTTTGATAAAACCATAATCTTTAGACATTGGCTTTTAAAAACACAGAAATTGGCATTGGCCTTTGGGCTTTCCTTTTGAAAAAAGGCTTTTACTATATCCTGGTAAATTGTTTTCAAAAGAGCAAAAATCCTTTTCCCAAAAAAAAAAAAAATCCTTTTCCAAAAGGGAGGCTTTGAGGTATTTTCACATTGGGCTTTACCGCTTTCCTCACATGCTCTACTGCTTTTCTCACATGCTTTATCGCTTTCCTCACATGCTTTTCTACTTTCCTTACATGTTTTACAACTTTCCTTTACATGCAAACATAAGGTTGCTTTTCTCACATGCTTTATCGCTTTCTTCACATGCTTTTCTACTTTCCTTACATGTTTTACAGCTTTCCTTTACATGCAAACATAAGGTAGCAAAATTTAATTTCCGCTACACCTTTATCCGCTTTCATATATATATATATATATATCTGTTGCGATTTGAAAAAGTTTTTCCCCTTCATTAGGGATTGCATGACATATACACCCTTTTTGAGTCAAACCTAGGCTCTGAACTGCTGGCATAGTCATATCTCTTTGGGGATTTCATCACCCCATCTGCAGATGCCCAGACACACACATCGACAGTGTTACCTATAGTTAGATTCAAGGCTGATGTTGTAGAAACTTCTAGGTCCATGGTTGGACAGGAGTAGCTGAAAAGGCCCCATCGATCTTTCCTGCCCCACAACTTCCATGAAGGGAGGGGTGTGGCAATTGAGTACCCTAGGACAAGAACAGCATACCAGTTAAGACTTTGCATACAGTTGGCCTAGTTATATCAAGCCCGTGAGGACTAGATCAAGCCCAGAGCCCATTAGGATTAGGTAAAGCCTAAAGAGTGAACATTCGAGCCTAAGGAAGGATACCCTTACTGGGCTAGAGGTCAGGGGAAAGTGTCTTGTAACAAGTTTGCCCTTTTTGCTTGCGCCAAAGAAATTGTGCTCTACTCCAGGTTCTTTCTATCCTATTTGCACAGCATCCATGATTAAACCCATAAGGAAAGCAGCCCCGTTGCTTGAACATGTTAAATTATACCCTATCCCTAAGGATTTACAACCTTACAAAGGCGCTCATGCATACACTAATTGGTTCCGTCACCTAATTGTGCAAAGATAAAATCTATGGCAAGTAGCCGAAACTCCATTCAGGAGGAAATGCTGCCAAAAAACCGTTAAGGATCCAAAACATCAAGAGTTTAAGAGCTTTCCTAAAAAAGATCCGAATAGATTTCCTAGAGGCTTAAATCATCAAAGAGATCACATGATGACAAAGTGGCCAAGAGGGTCCAAGATCCAAATTGCAAAGAGATCTAAATTGCCAGGAGATCCACGTTGCCTAGATTGCCAAGATGTCAAAATTGCCGAAAGGTCCTAGATGTCCAGAATCCAAGGGATCTTTTAGAAGATCCAAAGGTCCAAGAGATCCATGTTGTCCAAGCTACCAAGAGATCTAAGTGTCCAAAAGCTTCCCCGAGAAGTCCACAATATCAGAAGCCGAGCTTTTTCTTGCAATTGCATCTCCTTGTATTGTAAAAGGCCCATCATTGGAGCCGATGAACCAAGTGTTGTAAAAGCAAAGCTTGTACAGGCATGCAATCAAAGGAGGTCCTTCTTGCATTGTTGAGCAAGTCATGAAAGTTTCATTTACTTGCCAATCTAATTAATCTTGCATCATAGTAGAAACTCACCATGATAAATACCCGATCAAGGGTGCAAAACCAATTTTTCTAAAAGTGGTAGGTACATGTTAAATAGCAAGGGCATAAACTAACTTGTTTTTAGTGTTGTGTTTCCACATTATTAAACGCACCCCGCTTCTTTCACCTCCCATTCTTTCACAAGGATCAAAAGATTGCAAAAAAGAAATAGTCTAAGCTACACCACATTGTGATCCCATCATCACTAGGTCTCGCGTAAGAGAGATGTCGACTAGTGGTACTTCTCCCTGTAAGGAAAATGCTTAAGAGATTACTTTTCTAAAGGAGAAAATGTTAGAATTGACACGCATGGTGCAACAACTAGTTGTAGGAGGATAGAACTCCTCTGGCCATAGTTAAGGAAGTCCCCAAACCGAGAATGAAAATCAGCCCCTACCAGTACAAAATCAGGGCCACAATGTACCGCCCTAGGGCAATGACCAAGAAACAGATCCTCGAATCTAGGTATGGCCAAGTCAAAAGCCAAATGGAAAAGCATCGCATCATGGAGGGCTCCAGCGCCCATGAAAGCATTGATCTGGATAGTCTGACCAACTTCCCACAGGTCATTATGCCTCCCAAGTTCAAGGCACTTGAGTTTGTCAAGTATGATGGTACTTGGAGGGAAATGACCAACTCTTTCCTAGAATACTACAGGTTCAACACCGAGATAGCTCCTGACTGCGCGGTCCTCATGTGAACAGAGAAGAAGAGTGGGGAATCTTTCCAAGAGTATGCCCAAAGGTGGCATGAGTTAGCCGCACAAGTGCAACCCCTTATGATGGAAAATGAGATGTTCAAGTGGTTCATTGACAACCTCAAGCCTCCCTACTATGAGAAGATGATTGGCACCCAAGTCACTCATTTCACTAGTCTCATCCCTATTGGGGAGTGCATTGACGAGGACATTAGGAGCATCATGGATGCCGAGTCTCTGAGTTCCATGGTTGAACAACAAGTCAAGAAAATGATCGGCCACAAGACTAAGGAGGTCAATGTTCATATGGTTGATAGTGCATCAGAAAGGCTTAGGGGTGTTACTTCTGCTTATGCAACCCCAGCTGCTAGACCTTATTAGCGACAAGCTCAGTCTGCTCAAGCACCTAACCGAGCCTTTAATTAGAAAGGGAAGACAGACCCACCTCATCCCTTTAGGAAGGAAAATTGGAAGTACACTTCGTTACCCATGCCCATGGTAGATCTCTACGCTTATTTGTTGGAAAGGAAGTTAGTGACCTTGATGTTTTCTAGGCCCAGAGAAGGCCCTCCATCACCTGGTTTTGATCCGTCCAAGAAGTGTGAACACCATTTTTGGGCCAAGGGACATACTCTAGAAGAATGCTACCATTTGAGGGACCATGTCTAGGATCTCGTAGACAATAAGTTGATATAGTTCGATAATGCGGCCGCTCCAAATATCATCATCAATCCTTTGCCTCCCCATTAGGAAGGGAATGTGAATGCCATATTCACAGTGGAAGAAATGGTTCAGGATTTCTCCTCACCGTTATTCCCATGGAAGGCCATGATCCGAGCTTTGGTCCAAAAGAGCCACCTTGATTTTAAGGGTGTAGAAACCATAAGATTTGATTGGGGAATCTGCTCATTCTGTGACAGTGAAGACAGTCATGCCCTATTTGATTGTAAAGTGTTATGAGCAAAGGTTTAAAGTCTAGCTGAATGCAGTATCATCTGGATTGGAAGAGAAATTGTGCGAAGAGGTGATTGATTACATGGCAACCAGTTTATGTCCTCTAGCTACCTAGTCAGCAGCTAGTTGTAATGCTATATTAGTTAGGTCAAGGATGGATTGGGACGAGTAGAAATTCCTTGGTAAGGTTACTTCAGCACCCCATTCTTCAGTAGTCATTGAGACGATCATAGAGTCACTTGCGGATCCAAAGTCATCAGATTCAAGGAAAGGGCAAGCCACGCCAGCCATCGAAGGATTTACTCCTCTATTTCTTGCATTGCCTATAGTTGCAGGGCCAGCCTCATCATCAGTTCAAGAAGGAACATCCATTGTTCCCGCTATCCGAGGGTTTGATCCTCTTATTTTGCTAAAGCCCGCCTCAAGAATCTCTGGGGTATCCAGCTCAAAGGCCCTTGAAGCTATTTTGCCAAGTCTGGTGGTCATTAATCCGAAGACGTTCTCCACAGCGCCCAATTTGTAAACTCAAGAGGGTGTTATCATTTGCATGCCGAAGCCATTTCCTTATGATGATAACCATCGTGTCCCTTGGAAATACGATGTGTCCTTGATCTCTACTCAAACTGGAAAAGAGGAGGTCTGCTCCAATATCTCTTCAGGTCTATATGGGCTTACTAGAAGTGGCTATCACTATACTCCCGAGGAGCTAGGAAAGAGAAGGAAAGAGATTGACAACGGTACCGCCGAACCCGTCAGGAATAGGGTTACAACCGAAGAAGCCATCGAATTCCTGAAAATTATAAAAAATTTAGAGTATAGTGTGATTCAGCAGCTAAACAAGTCGTCAGCTTAGATTTCCATCTTGGCGCTATTGCTATCCTCTGATGTCCACCGCAAGGCTCTCTTGAAAGTCTTGAAAGTGACATGTGTTCCTACAAGTACTACAGAATTTGCCTTTGAAGGTATGGTCTCAACGATGTTGGCCACCAACCAGATTTCCTTCACAGATGATGAGCTACCACCAGAAGGTAGAGAGCATACTTTGCCCATGCACATTATGGTAAAGTGTGAAGATATGATCGTCTCTAGAGTACAAATCGACAATGGATCAGTCCTGAATGTTTGCCCAATGTCTATTTTAGAGCGTTTGAATGTGGATACATCTCTTATCCATCCTACCACCATGATCATTAGAGCCTTTGATGGCACTCTCCGGGAGGCGCAAGGCGAGATTGAGTTAGCCATTGGAATTGTCCCCTTGTTTTTCATGGTCAACTTCTAAGTCATCAATGTGGATTCCCCATATAATATGCTCCTAGGGAGGCCTTGGCTACATGTGGCAAGTGCAGTTGCTTCTACTCTTCACCTGAGGCTCAAGTTCCCATCTGAGAATCTGTTGATCATTTTTATAGCTGAAGAACCCCTGACTTTCTTCAAGGAGACTTTTCTCCCCTACATTGGTGCTAATTCCTTTATGGGAGCAACTTTTCACAATTTTGAGCTAGTCTCCATGATTTCCAGAGCTTCAGAACTCGAGTTAGCATGGCCCTCCGCTACTTTAATGGCCGCCAAAAAGATGCTCAAATTTGGCTATCACTCAGGCCATGCCCTCGATGCTGTAGGACATGGGAAGGCTTCTTTAATTGAACTCCCAGACAGCAAAGGAGGATTCAGTCTAAGCTACGACCCCTCCAACGAAGAGCTTTTTCAGGCTTCCAAAGGAAAGAAAAGGAAGTGCATTGGCCAAGGGATGTCTATTCCCCACATTAGGGTTACTTTTCCGGCTCCGACTGAGGTCATCAGATTAGAAGTAGTGCAGGAATCATATGAAAAATTCTCAGTGAATGCCATCATATCCCCTAAGGATGATCTGACTTTTACTATTAGGCCCTGTGTGCCAAGTGAGACAGTAGGCCATTGGACTATCAAACCTTACTTTTTGGTTGCACTGGCTGAGTAAGAAGTATTCCATTATCGTGTGGTTGGATTCTCCAATTGCCCGAAAGAGTTGGAATAGCATATCTAGTTTGTTTTGCATGATTATTTCCTATTTCCTGCATTTTCTTGTTTGCATTTCCCCAGTTTATTTTCCAAGAAAAAAAAACGTTTCCTTTTTTATCATTATCAGGCATGAACTTTGTTATCCCCCTATCTATATTCCATTAAGGAAATTATCCAACGTATTATTCAGGAAATCCTTGCATTTATCTCTTTATTTGCTTTCCTATGAATATGTGTGTGCAAATTGTCTTATGTTCCCTTATATATGTTCTGTTCTATAGGATCTATTCTGATTCCCAAACGGGTATATTGTCCTATTGCCATAACGAGGATATTGACGACATGAATGAGACAATAGAGTTGGAGCATGATGTTGAAGGATTAGAGGAAATTCCGAGTTTGCCTCGTGATATTTTGGAAGCTCTAAACAGAGAGAGCGAAGGGTCCAAGCCCAACATAGAAGAGACAGAAGTGGTTGGCCTTGTCGACGAAGGCGAGAATGTAAAACCTGTCAAGATTGGGGTAAACTTTCCTAAGGACTTGAAGCCTGAGCTCATTGTGCTACTTAAGGAATTCAAAAAGATCTTTACTTGGTCTAACCAAGATATGCTAGGGTTAGATACTGAGATTGTCGGGCACAGAATTCTAGTTGGACCTGAGTGCCCTCCAGTGTGGCAAGCCCTTCAAATGATGAAATATGAGATCATTTTGAAGATCAAGGAAGAAGTAGAAAAGAAATTGAAAGCTGGTTTCTTTACCACAATAGCCAACTCAGATTGGGTTGCCAACATTGTTCTCGTGCCTAATAAAGATGGGAAAGTACGCATGTGCATCGATTACGGGGATTTAAACTAGGCTAGCCCCAAGGAAAATTTCCCATTGCCGCATATCGGTACATTGATTGACAATACCGCTACCAACAGGTTTTTCTCCTTCATGGACAGATTCTCAGGCTATAACTAGATCAAGATGGCCGAGGAAGACAAAGCTAAGACATCATTCATCACTTATTATGGAACCTATGCATATGATGTTATGCCATTTGGCTTAAAAAATGCAGGTGCTACTTATCAGTGAGCCATGGTAACCTTGTTCCACGAGATGATGCATAAAGAGATTGAAGTCTATATAGACGACATGATTGCCAAATCCCGCACTGCCAGGGATCATTTGGTAGATTTAAGAAAGTTGTTCAAGCACCTTATCAAGTATAGATTGAGACTAAACCTAGCAAGTGCGTCTTTGGAGCTAGTTTAAGGAAACTACTTGGCTTCATGGTAAACCAAAGAGGAATTGAAGTGGACCGAGCAAAAGTCCAAGCCATTCGGGACATGCCGACACTGTAAACTGAGAAACAAATTCGCAGCTTCTTAGGCAAAGTCAATTACATAGCTCGCTTTATAGCGCAGTTGACTGCCACATGTGACCCACTGTTCAAGCTCTTGAAGAAAGTCACCAAGATAGAATGGATAGATGAGTGCTAAGCGGCCTTTGACAAGATAAAGCAGTATTTTTTGAACCCTTTTGTTTTGGTTCCCCTGACACCAGGATATCCGTTGATCCTTTACCTAGCGGTACAAGAAACCTCCATGGGTTGCATGTTAAGCCAGCTAACTGAACCCGATTAGAAAGAAAGGGTGATTTACTACTTAAGCAAGAAGTTCACCAGTTGTGAGATCAACTACATCGCCATTGAAAAGACTTGTTGCGCCCTAGCATAGGCATCATGCAAGCTGCGGCAGTATATGCTCTATTACACCACGTGGCTCATTTCCTGTATGGATCCCATTAGGTACATCTTTGAAAAGCTAGCTTTTACACGGAAGATCTCTCGTTGGCTAATGTTGCTCTCCGAGTTCGACATTGTGTTTATGATAAGAAAGGCCATCAATGGCCAGGCTATAGCCGATTACCTAGCGGACCAGCCGCTGAATGATCCAGAACTTTCAAAATCCCTCTTCCCTGATGAGGATGTCATGGCGCTGAGCTAGAACCAGACAATGTGGAACCATGGCATTGGAAGCTTTATTTTGATGGAGCCGCCAATTCTACCAAAAATGGAGTGGGAGCAGTCTTGGTTTCCTCTAAAGGCCAGCAAATCCCTATTTCAGTCAAGCTGAATTTTGATTGCACCAACAATGTCATAGAATACGAGGCATGTATAGTCGACCTGCAAGTGGCCCTAGAGTTCGGCACCTATGACTTGTGCGTCTTTAGAGATTCCCTGTTGATCATCTCCCAAATCGAAGGAAAATGGCAAGCCTAAGATACCAAGTTGATTCCGTATCAGAAATGCGTTAACCGCTTGATACCAAAATTCTGAAACATCACATTTGCCTATTTGCCCCAAGCACACAACCAGTTTGCAGATGCCTTGGCTACCTTGGCTAGCATGGTCAAGTTATCGGAAGGAGATGATATGCGGCAATTACGCATAAAAGTCCATGGCGTTCCAGCCTATTGCATGAACATTGAAGAATTCATGAGTGTTAAAGTCAAAGTCGACGGAAAGCCATGGTACCATAATATCAAGGCTTATATCAAGAATAGTGAATACTCTGGTGCAATAGATAGTGAAAAGAAGTTTATCCGGTGCATGGCCTATCAATTTTTATTGAGTGGAGAAGTCCTGTACAAAAGGAACCACAATTCTACCCTGCTTCGATGCGTGGATGCCCTCGAGGCTAATTATCTGATGGAAGAAATGCATGAAGGCTTACTTGGAGCTCATGCCAGTGGACCCTTGTTGGCCCACAAGATTATGAGAGCTGGTTACTACTAGCTTACCATGGAAAATGATTGCATTAAACACGTGAGGACATGCCACCATTGCCAAGCCTATCAAGACAGGAAGAACGCTCCTCCTTAACCTTTGCAATTTTTAGTAGCACTATGGCCCTTCTCAGCCTAGGGTATGGATGTCATCGGACCCATAATTTTGAAAGCTTCAAACGGTCATGAGAATATCTTAGTGGCCATCGATTAGTTTACAAAGTGGGTGGAAGCTGCTTCATACAAAAGCGTCACTCAAGCAGTGGTAGCCCAGTTCCTGAAACACAACATTATTTGTTGCTACGACGTGCTAGGAGAGCTCATTACAGATAATGGGGTGAACCTAAATGGGAAAATGATCTAGCAACTCTGCCAATATTTCAAGATCGAGCACAGAAATTTAGTTCCCTATCGCCCTCAGATGAATGGTGTAGTGGAAGCCGCTAACGAGAACATAAAGAAAATCTTGGTGAAGATGACAGATACATACAAGGATTGGCATCAGTACTTGCCATTTGCTTTGTGCGCATATCGCACCTTTGTTCGTACTTCCATGGGTGTGACCTCGTATTCATTAGTATATGGCATGGAAGCCGTCCTCCTTGCAAAGGTAGAGATTGTGTCTCTTAGGATTTTATCTTAGACAGAGCTGACAAAAGCTGAATGGGCTTGTTCCCGATATGAATAACTGAACATGATAAGTGAAAGGCGCATAACTACAAAGTGCCATGGACAGTTGTACCAACGCCGCGTCGAGTGAGCATTTAACAAGAGGAGAGTTTTCCCCAACCTACGTGGGCCCATACATGGTAAAGAAGGCCTTTTCCAGAGGAGTCTTGATTCTAGCCAACATGGACAGGTATGACTTCAATATGCCCACCAATTCTGATGTCGTCATACGGTACTTTGCATGAAGGAGCCTCTTAGTGCACCTCAATTCTATATTTTGATGTCAAAAAAAAAAAAAAAGAACAAAAAAAAATGTAAAAAGGTAGATTGAAAACATGAAAGGGCGGGTCTATGCAAAAGGAGAGCCAAAAGAAAGAGAGCGTAAGAAGATACAAAAGGTAGATTGAAAACTTGAAAAGGCGGTCTACACAAAAGGAGAGCAAAAGAAAGAGTGTGAGAAAGCCTACTAGATTAAAACCCAAAAGGGTGGTCTAGGCAAAAATTAAGGCAATCAAAGTCAGTTGAACTACGTGATGACCTGATCCTTCCTAGTGGAGGTACGTAGGCAACCATCTTGTTTCGGTCACTTCTTCAAAGAAAAATCAGTCATTTGAATCCCCTCGAAAATATGATCAAGATTAGAAAATTAGATGGATCCAGCATCCAAGACAAGATATGAAGACACCTCTGAGATTGCTCTCTGTCTACAATACTACCACAACCTAGTGGTCCGCTCAAAATGTTTTGGCTCATGCCAATGGGAAAAGTACCTCAAAGGGAAAAGGAAAAGATTCATCTAGAACAGGATGTATCCTTGGAAAAATAAGATATTGATATGCATGGATTTTACATTTATCACTTATTTTTATAATCTTGCATTTTCAAAGCATTTGCCTGCATATTCATTAACATGCCTGTTTTGTGCCATTCAATTTCTTTCATATATCCTGAATATCATCATAAACATCTCTCTCCACCATCTCTCAGTTTCTAAGCATGCCTAACAAACTAGACTATGCTTTAAGAACTCAAACAAAAAGCGGAAGACCTTACGCAATTGCCAAGCAATTTACAAAGGACCATTCCATACATGGTGGAATACTAACTACATAGCTTATATGCAGAAACAAAATAAGCAAGTCAAACTGATGAGAACCAACAAGCATTCAAGGATCCATTGCATGTTCCAATTGGGCCTATTACAAGAGCAAGATCCAAGAAGATCAAAGAAGCACTTAATGGGTTGATTCAAGAGATTTGGGCTGATTCTAACATAGGACATTCCAAGCTGGGCCCAAGGGAAGATAAAGGCGTAATAAATTTAATTCAAGTTATTGAGGGCTGATCTGGCTTAATTGGGCGTTATTTATGGCGTGGATTAATGGCTGATTAACTTTCTAGCTCCATATCAATTAATAGATATTTTTCCTAATCTGGATCTTCTAATTTTAGACCAGATCTACCTTAATTTTAGGCTTTTATTATTTAGAACTTTTTTTAGCTATTTTCCTATTTTGGATCTGCTAATTTCAGACCAAATCAGCTTTTATTTAGGGTTTTATTATTTAGTACATTTTTTATATTTTCTATTTTTAGTCATGTTTTATAAATAGCATGCACTCATTGTAATAGAGGAATTATTGAATAAAAATAAGAAAAAGGTGAGGCTTTGCTCTTCTCTTTGGTTCTTCAAGAACTGTGAACTTATCAGGGATTCTTCCTTGTGGCGTTCAAACTTTATACCTTCGGTTCGTGATTCCATTATAATCATTGGGTCGAGGTCTGTTACTTTACCTTTGGTTCGCGATTCTCTTATAAACCTTGGGCCAGGGTTCTATCAAAATCTGAATTTTAGCTTTCTTGGGCAAATATTCCAATATTGTTTGTTGGGTCTCAAAGTGTGTCGATTGAGGTTTGCATCACAAACCTGGCCCAAGTGATCAGACATGGCCTGGCACAATCTCCCAAAACTAGTGTGGAGAATTGGGTCATTAAGAGCATAAGTGCGAAGTAACCCGGCTGCATTAAAGCCTAGGTCTCTGGCAATCTCACGGAGTTTGTGATGCGAATGCCTAGGATGGACTAGCTCCTTCTCGATCATGGAATCAAATGTAAAGCCTTGTCTTTCTGTCTCTAGAAAAGTTTGCAGGGTGCTCTGTGCCCACCTCTACAGTTGCGACTCTCAAAGCCTCCTCTCTCTCAGCCAGCTCAGTCTGAAGGCAACAGAAAGCCAGCTGCAGCTCACTCGGCTCATCTCCATCTCGCCCCTACTCCATGCTCAAAGAAGAGTGGATGTAGGCTCTCGCCTATACTAACTCTAGTACTAAGCCATCGACCTTGCCAGCCTCTAGTGCGGCACTCTTCTCATCCCAGGAATGATCCAAAATGACAAACCTTCGAGTAAGAGCCTCAAGCTCACCCTCTGTTAAGGTTAAATTTAATGGTTATTGAGTTTAGCTAGATTCGAGGTCAGCTGGGCCTCCACGAATTGAGGAAAAAAGAAACAGAGAAAGGAAAAAGGAAAATAGCGAAAGAGAAAGGTAAAAAAAGAATCAGCTTAAGATTGTATTTTGCTTTGGCTCTTTAGTATACAATAGCCTCTCCTCTTATACACTAACTTCCAGCTGCCAACGACATCACAATCCTCTAACTAACCTCTAACTATCCTGGACTGACTAACTAATTCGTTTAGCCCATGACATCACAATTCCCCCTTTACACTATACACTACAAGTCTGTCATATACATGTACCTGATATATGCACTTATGCATTTATTAATATAGTGCACTTACTAATATAGGCCTTATGCACTTACTGGTATAGTGCACTTACTGATATAGGCCTTATGCACTTATACTACTTACACTACCAATACTACCATAGCCTTTTCCATACTACCATAGCCTTTTTAGTATTCAATATACCATCCTTTTTAGTATACAATATACCATCTTTTCAATACTACCATAGCCTTTTCAGTATACAATATACCATCATACAAGCACACAGAACCACAAGCACACAGAACCATCATACCTAACACCCTTCAAACCCGCAACTTGGGATCTCAACTAAACACACTCTGCCTCTGTGCCTAGAGGGGCTAACCCCCTCCAATCAAGCTTTGCCCTCAAAGTAGCAGGCTCACTTTAATGTACACTGCTCATCTCCTCCAGATCCCCTATGAGGGTATCAGTTAGCTTTCAGTAGCAGTCTCTATCCTTGACGGCCTCCCTCAGGCACTCCCTCAAGAACTCCCTCAAATCCGTAAGGTCCCTCTTAACCCTAATCTCAAACTCTAGAGTATAATCTCTCAAAATATTAGCCGGAAGTGGCAACTCAGCCGAGACTGGTGATGATAAGTTAAACACAAAGCTAGGATCTTTGGTATCTCACCCTAAACTCAACAGAAAACCACTCCTAGTCAATGCTTGACTTGTACACCTCCCAGAACTCAGAGGCACGCCTTATCATTGCTACATCAACATCCACAAGCAAGTGAAAATAGAAACATCACTAAGTTAGAGGATATGCTACCCCCGAATTGCCTCATGGCCATACCTAGAAAGTACCCCGTGCACCCCTAGATACCCACCAAGGGAATGCCAAGTAAACCAACACAATGGGTCTGCCCCTGCCATCTAGTGATACCCCACTTGACCCTTCAGGTCCAGTCAATAGGACTCAGGCTGCACAAGTATCTCAACCAACCATCAGTATCCCCAGAAAAGGAAGGATCGAGGACTATAGTAGCCCAGATTCTATTCCTACCCAAAAAGCCTATACGCTGATCCCTAGCAATGACACTCAAGTGGCTACAGAACCACAACTGTAACATATGAACACAGCAGCCTAGCCTACCCCTACCAACCTCCCGACACAAGGACAAGGACCTAATGGTCTCAAAAAGTAAAGTGGGAATGAAAGAGGTACTATGAGGTAAGGCACTCATTAGATGAAGAACGACAAAACTGATAGCTCCCGATGTTGAAGGGAACAGCATCGCACCAAAGAAGGCAACCAAGAAGGCTTGATGCTGGTAGGATGTCCACCGCTCCTCTAAGTCCACAAAGTCGTCTCGGTAGCCAATAGAGCACTTCGATGAGTGGAACTGGTCATAAAGGAAATCAAAGGACATGCTCCCTCCTTTCTCACTGCTATACCAAGTCAACGCCTCCACAACGGGCCTCTTAAAGCCCATTTGATCAATAAGCCTCTGGTAGTGGTGTGTCTGCACCGGTGGAATGAAAATAATGCTCAAAGGAGTAGAAAGAGAATCAAAACAATGCACCGATGGATTATTTCACACACATTGGCAACCTTCTCAAAGGCGATTTCTCTATGGTGATACATCCGCTCTCTTAAAGGCAATTTCCTAGAGTTATGCACATAAGCCCTACCAAAAGGCGATTTGTCTAGAGCTATACTGTAAGTCCTAATCAAAGGCATTTTTTTACACATACATCCGCTGCCTTCTCAAAGGAAATTTTTTTTTTTTTAGAATCATACGTATAAGTCCTAACAAGAGGCATTGTTCCATACAAACACCAAGAAGCAAAAGGATAGTATCATACATCAGGGCTCACTATGAGGCAAAATACAATACACACATGTCCAGGCCTATCAAGAGGAATGAATAATATACATACATAATTGGCCCATCATTGGGCAATGTCTACAAGAAACATGGAAAAGTACATGCCCGCACAGGGGCTACATCATGGTACAACAAATGGCTAACCATATGGAGAATCATCACCCCTAACATACAGAACTGTATCATCATCATCATCATCGTCGTCGTCACTTTCAAAAGGGCCGGTGGAAGGACCCACACTACTTGAAGTGCTAGGAGCATACCTTGGATCCTGGGAAGGCCCCGGAGCCTGAGCAAAAGAACTCCAACTGCCCGACAGGCCTGGAGGAACTGGCATATACCTGGCTCGTGCAAAGGAATGATGGGCCCTCGGCCTGGAATCTGAGGAGGAGACAGAACAGGAATACGAGCCACTCGTAACTCTCCCTTTAAGACCATGGTATAGCCATAAACCATGGCTAACTTGCTTTGAAGCTGGCTCCACTTTCTCTCTCTGCCATGGTAGCTCGAACCTCCCTATCTCTCTGCCAGAGCTCCCTCTCTTGAGCTAATGCCCTAGTAGTCTCTTCCTACATGTGTGCCTCCGTAGTGGCAATAGTGGCCTCAAGCTCTGTCACCCAAGCCTGCAAAGCCTCTGTATGCGCTCTCCACTTTGCCCTAGAGGCCACCTGAGCATGGATAATGCCTCTCAGCACCCTACCTTCACTCACAGGGATATCTCCAATAATAGGCCCATGAAGGACTCAGTGAACCAAGTAGTATAATCTTTGTTGGTATCCATGTAGGCATCAAAAGAACTTGTCGCATAAGTAGGGTCGCCCAAGACAATAGACTTGAATGATGAGCCAAAAGGAGGCAGATCTCTAGGTACTCCGTAGACCGGCATGACCTGATGGAAGGTCTTTTCTACCAAAAAGAACTTTTAGCTCGATAGGGCCCAAAACTAGCATCGTATCCTCGACTGGCCCATAGCAATAGTGAGTTCAGGCCTCCCTGGTAGTGAACAATCATAAGGGTGAACTATCATCTCATCTCGGATGACGCAGTCAAGGCTACAGAGATAGTGACCGGCTGCACTATAGCAACCCTGGTGATCACACAGAGAGCCCAAGCGTATGCTCGAGGTACACTGTCGTTGACAAACCCGAGTACCGTGGTTGCAAGGCTGGGATGTAGTTATATGCCCACCACGTCAAAATTTACCAGCATCCCTCCAAACTCCTGAAATCCCGCTGGGAGGCTTGCCTCATGAAAGCGATGAAAAAGCCGTAAGTGATAGACCCTCAGTTATATAACCCAATATCGGAGACTGCTCTCATGGCCCACAGCAACTGGCAAGTCAACACCGATCGGTTGTTGCCAAAGAAGCAACTATCGAGAAAGTACAGGAAGAACTGCCAAAGATGAATGTCGGTAAGTGCCACACCCCAGGGAATGCTACCCTGTAGCTACTTAGTGTGAATCTGTGGCGACGCAGTCCGCCTGAAATATCCTCTTGTATTCGCAGTCAATGGGAGCGAGATGCCCAAAAGCTCACTGGACATCTCAAAGCTCATCTCATTGGCCGAAATCAAGAAGCCACCAAATCTGATACCTAGGATGGCTATCCAATAAAATGGGTGGATTGCGTACTCCTCACAACTCAAATGAAATGTGCCCGTCTCGGCATGAAACCACCGCACCAAAGCCTTCCCGATCCCGTGCCTCATGGTGTACGGGGGGATCCGCAAGAAATCCTCAAATCCTTGCTCTCTCAGAAACTCGGTGTACCACAGGTGGGTCCTCAAAGCAAACAGCAGCCGGAGAAAAGTGGACCAAGCACCCCGACCCCGGATCCTGTTGGCCCCCTGCATTCAAAATCAGAAGCTATTTGTTAGAACATGAATATAACCAGAATCTGAATGACAAAGGAAGAAATACATCATACCTCTCCCTTCTGTACTTGAGCAGAAGGATGATCCTTTAGCCCGCGCTGAAGGTGAGTGCCTCTGACGCCAGCTCCAAAATAAGCATCAGCCCCAGCCTGACATGGTGGGAACCTCGGCCTCAAACTGTGCCTCTGAGCACCCAAGTTCAGATGGACCTTATCCCTAGAAAAGTCAAGATATATATCAATGAGGAGATCCTCGACTCAATCCAAAATAAGCATCAGCCCCACTAGAAAAAATACGGGACTCAGAAGAGATGCTGGCCGTCTCGACTGAAACCGCCTCCTAGAATGGGTCTCTATGGCTATACCACTAGTGGGCCTAGGGTCATCACCCCCGCAATCAAAGTGACTCTACAGAACCCGAGCCGTTTGCTTCCTAACCGAAGCAGTCTCATCATCAGAAGAATCGTCCTCGTGGGACGTAGCGTAAACAAGGGCCTTCCCCCTATCTCCCCTGGAACTAGCCCTTAGAGACATGATATACAAAACAGCAAGAAATCTAAAGCACAAGTGATAAGCCAATAATTTAAATGGCAATGCAGATGAACTAACACTTTTTCCTAAACATTTTATGCAAGTCTATGTCAAGCATATGATCTCACAAGAAAGCAGATTCATACAAAATGTTCTACAGTGGGTAAACCGGCGGTCGCGCCTCAGGTTCACATTCTACAGTGAATAAGCTAGCGATCGTGTCCTAGGCTCACGTTCTACAGTGAGTAAGCTAGCGACCATGTCCTAGGCTCACGTTCTATAGTGGGTAGGCCAGTAGTTGTGCTTAGGGCTCACATTCTGTAGTGGGAAAATCGGCGGCCGCGCCTTGGGCTCACATTCTACAGTGGGTAAGCTAGTGACCATGTCCTAAGGCTCACATTCTGTAGTAGGTAAACTGGCGGCCGTGCCTCGGGCTCACATTCTATAGTGTGTAAGCTAGCGACTGTGTCCTAGGCTCACGTTCTACAGTGGGTAAGCTAGCGACTGTGTCCTAGGCTCACGTTCTATAGTGGGTAGGCCAGTAGTTGCGCTTTGGGCTCACATTCTGTAGTGGGAAAACCGGCGGCCGCACCTCGGGCTCACATTCTACAGTGGGTAAGCTAGTGACCATGTCCTAGGCTTACATTCTATAATGGGTAAACCAGTAGCTGCGCTCAGGGCTCACATTCTGTAGTGGGTAAGATAGCGACCGTGTCCTAAGCTCATGTTCTATAGTGGGTAAACTAGCAGCTGCGCTCTGGGCTAACATTCTGCACTGGGTAAACCGGCGGCCATGCAACGGGCTCACATTCTACAGTGAGTAAGCTTACAATCTATAGTGGGTAAACCAGCGGCTGCTCCTCGGGCTCACGTTCACTTAGAATTTCCAAGTTCCTAATCTATAGTGGGTAAACCAGCGACCGTGTCCTAGGATCACGGTCTATAGTGGGTAAGCTAGTGACCATTTCCTAGGTTCACGTTCTATAGTAGGTAAGCCAGCAGTTGCACTTTGGGCTCACATTTTGTAGTGGGTAATTTGGCGGCCGCGCCTCAAGCTCACATTCTATAATGTGTAAGCTAGCGACTGAGTCCTAGGCTCACGTTCTATAGTGGGTAAGCCAGCAGCTGCGCTCTGAGCTCACAATTTACACTGGGTAAGCTAGCGACCCTGTCTTAGGCTCACAATCTACAGCGAGTAAACAAGCAACTGTGCTCTGGGCTTACATTCTGCAGTAGGTAAACCAGCGGCTGCGCCTCGGGCTCACATTCTACAGTGAATAAGCTATCAACCATGTCCTAAGCTCACAATCTACAATGGGTAAACCAACGGCTGCGCCTCGGGCTCACGTTCACTCAGAATTTCCAAGTTCCTAATCTACAGTGGGTAAACCAGCGACCGTGTCCTGGACCCACGTTCACTCAGAATTTCCAAGTTCCTGATCTACAGTGGGTAAACCGACAGCCGCACCTCAAGCTCACGTTCACTCAGAATTCCCAAGTTCCTAATCTACAGTGGGTAAACCAGCGACTCTGTCCTAGACTCACATTTAATCAGAATTTCCAAGTTCCTAATCTACAGTGGGTAAACCAATGATCACTTCCTGGGCTCACATTCGCTCAAAAGTTTCCAAGTTCCTGATCTATAGTGGGTAAACTAGCAACCGCGTCCTAGGCTCACAATCTACAGTGGGTAAACTAGCGGTTGTGCCCCAAGCTCACATTCACTCAGAAAGTTTTCAAGATTTTCGATTTACAGTGAGTAAACAAGTATATATATTTATGAAATTAGATTTCATAAATATATGATGAATAACTTTAAAAGGATTAAACTGGGTACTCAAGGATTAAGATATATTAATTTACAAATTGGCAGTCTACATTCATGACTTTGTATTACTATGAATATTTTATGAAGGGGTTGCAGGTGCAATAAAGTCTTGGGAAATAATTTATTGATAAGGCTTAGAGTGCAATTATATTTATATAGTGGTATTAAATATAATTAATGGTAACTCTGGACTTGTCAAGAGTTGACAGAAAAGCCCAAGGCCCATTGGAGCTAGTATCTTATTTGTTCCCTTTTGGTCCCACTCCAAGCCACATACTAAAGCCCAATTTGAAAAGTCCAAAAGGCTAGCCTAATTAGATAATCAGTTATTAAGGGAGAAACATACATAATTTTAAGATAGAGACTTCTTAATGAAATGAATGTATGTAAGTGTTGTACACTTTTATCATTCTCCCTAGAACAAACACATATAATTGGAATTGGAGTGAAGATTAAAATTTTTCCCAAGTGCTTTTCATCTTCGGTTTTGAAATTCACCATGCCAAGGTACACTCTCTTGATTCTATATTCTAAAACTTACATAGCGCATGTTATCAATTGCGAATGAAGTAGATTCATTAATTTTCCGCTGCGTATGTTTTGTATGCAATACAAACATGTATTTTGCCATCAAATGGTATCAGAGCGGTCTTCAATTTCGAATTTGTATAACATGTTTTATGCGTTTTGGAATTAGAGACAGTAGTTTCATGTTGTTAGAAAATTATACATTTAACTTTCTGCATGGTTGTAAAAACTATGTTTTTGATAAAAACTGATATTGATGTTATGATGTTGTTTAAATTTGAATTTAAGTATGTTAAATTGATCTTTAAGGCTATAGCATCAATGGAATTTAGTTTTGATATCAATCTCTGTCTATCATGTTCATATGATGGTTGTTTATTCATGCAAAACCATTGAAAATTGCCTTAGAAAATTTCTGGAAATTCGAGTTTTACGAGTTTATATCGATCGAGTAAAACAGCAACCAATCTTTTTGAATCGATTGATATTCGATTGCTAGTCGATCGATCGAATTTTCTTTTCGATCGATTGAGAGGCGATCGAGCATCAATCGAACCAGGCAGATGGTCAAGTTTGAATTTTTTTCTAACTTTTTCGACCGATCGAGGGGCACATTCGATCGATCGAAAGAAGGAAAATCTGAATTTTTTCTAAGTGTTTTCAAACTTAAAAGTGCAAGGTTATGTGTAATCAGATTATGCATGTTTTATATTTTAAAAACCTTTATTTTAAAAAATCTAGTGGGAGAGAGATACAAGGGTTGGATCTCATAGCCTCCATTGTTGGTTTATAGTAGTATGATTAAGCACCTCGCCTTGGCGTATATGCCTTACTCCCTTCGGAGGGTGTTTAATTCATGGTACTACAAGTTAAACTTCTTAAAGATAGATGAAGTGTGTTTTTACATCGAGAACAACCACACTTCCGTGGAGTTACTTGGTGACTCACATTGATTCTAGGCAATGGTATACACTAGACTAAGTATGATGTTAACCTCCCTTCGGAGCTATGTCATTATTACTTAGAGGCTAAAGGAAAAGCGACAAATTATTTTTGTTTGGTAAGAGTTACCATGATAGCATTAATAATGAGAATAATTCTCGCTTTATCATAGTGATTGGTATGACCTCACTTCCGAGGAATATTGATTGCGGGATTGAGTTGTCATTGCATATATTATATTATGGTTTTATTAAGGTTCCATACTATATGTTTATATGCTAAATTGATAATGTCCAGTTTACTTATTATATTCATGTTTATTATTTTCAGATTTGAACATGGCATCATTTAGCCCACTTGTTACCATTCTTAATCAAAACAAACTGATTGGATCCAATTATGTTGACTGGAAAAGAAATTTGGACATAGTTCTTATAGCTGAAGAGCACAAATACGTGCTTACTTAACCTTGTCCTAGCTTTCCTTCATTAGATGCCCCTTCTGAGGAAAAATAGCAATATGATCGTTGGCAGAAATCTAATGAAATGGCCAAGTGCTACATCCTAGCGTCCATCTCAAATGTTCTACAATATCAAATGCAGGATGTAGAACTAGCTTCGGACATTATGCTAAGTCTGAAGGAGATGTTTAGTGAGCAAGACCGCTCTGCAAGGCAAGAAACCATGAGGCAAATTTATAATACCAAAATGGCTGAAGGTAGTTAGTGAGGGAACATTATCTTACAATGATCTTTAATCTGAATACATTGGAGGTTTTAGGTGCCAATATTGATGGAGAATCCCAAGTGGATATGATACTCCAGTTACTACCGAAATCATTCAAGGAATTCAGACTCAATTATAATATGAACAAAGAGATTTATTCATTGTCTGAATTAATGAATGAGTTGGTAGCGGCGGAAGGCATCCTTGGTACTTCTAATGTTTGTCTTGAAGTCAATGTGGGTGAAGCTTCTACTTCTCAACCTAAGTCGAAAGGCAAGGGTAAGAAGAAGAAGAAGAAGGACTTCACTAAGCAAGAAGGTAAGCAAATTGCCTTAGGAGTTGCCAATAAGGGAAAGAAAATCAAAGGAAAGTGTTTTCATTATGGTGAGAAAGGACATTGGAAGAGGAATTGTCCAAAGTTCAAGGCTGCCAATAATAAGGGTATGAATAGTTTATTCCTCCTTGAAATATGTTTAGTACAAAATCCCATGGATTCCTAGTGTGTGGATTTAAGTTGTACTAATCATATCTGCAATTCTTTTCAGGGGTTCCAGGAGACCAGAAGACTTAATGAAGGAGAATTGTTTCTACCATTGGTTGATGGGAGTAGGATTCCAGTTGTAGCTATTGGAGTATTTAATTTATGCTTTGAGTCTAGGGTTTTAGTATTGGAAGACTGTTTATATGTACCTAATGTTCGTAGGAATTTAATTTCTGCAACTTATTTGGGTAAAAATGAATATTGTGTTATCCTTAAAGACAATGTTGTAAAAAAGAAGGATAAAATGTTTATCTGTTCTAGCAATATTGTGGATGGTCTTTATATTTAACTCCTGATAAGCATGAATTATACAATTCTGAATTAGATAATAACTCTCATGTAAAATTATTAAAGAGAAAATTTCCTTCTACTAATGATGGATATCTTTGGCACTTGCGTTTAGGTCATATTAATCCAAATAGAATTCAAAGACTAATGAAAGATGTTCTTTTAGAGCCATTGGACTTTGATGAATTTCCAGTTTGTGAATCTTGTTTGGAAGGCAAAATAACCAAGCGACCTTTTAATGCAAAAGGTAGAAGAGCCAAAGAGTTGCTTGAATAGTTCATACGGATGTTTGTGGTCCTATGTCAACCCAAGCAAAAGGAGGTTTTGAGTACTTCAACACTTTCACCGATGATTACTTAAGATATGGTTATGTGTACCTAATGAGACAAAAGTTTGAAGCCTTTGAAAAATTCAAAGAGTTTAGGGCTGAAGTTGAGAATCAATTGGGTAAACACAAAAAGGCCATTTGATCTGATCGTGGTGACGAATACCTTCTTGGGGATTTCAAGGATTACTTGACTGAAAATGGGATTGTATCCCAATTAACAGCACCTGGAACCCCCCAACAAAATGGTGTAGCAGAAAGAAGGAATAGGACTCTTTTAGAAATGGTTAGGTCCATGATGAGTTAACTTTACCGATTTCTTTTTGGGTTTATGCCTTAAATACAACAATACATCTTTTGAATTTAGTTCCATTAAAATCTGTTCCCAAAACACCCATGGAATTGTGGAGTGGGCATAAACCTAGCATGAAATATCTCCACATTTGAGGTTGTCCAGCACATGTGTTAAAAGGGAAACCTAATAAGTTGGAACCAAAATCGGAAGTGTGTTTCCTTGTGGGTTATCCAAAAGAAACTAGGGGTTATTTATTATATAGTCGTAAAGATAACAAAGTTTTTGTTAGTACAAATGCTAAATTCTTAGAAAATGACTATATGACTAATTTTACTCCTAGAAGTAGAGTTGTTTTGGCTGAAATGAATGAATTTGTAAATAAACAATTAATGGATGTAACTAGGGATGAAGTGGCTGTATTGGATACACCACAAAATACTACTCATGAGATGTCTAGTACACAGGTGCCTCATCGTAGTGGGAGAATTGTTCGACCTCCTATAAGATTCATAGGTTTGGGAGAAACTTATGAAGCGATCTCAGAAGAGGTTGAATCAGATCCCTACACTTATGAAGAGGAAATGAATGATATAGATGCACATCATTGGGTCAACGCTATGAAATCTGAATTAGATTCCATGTATTCCAATCAAGTTTGGGATCCTGTAAATGCCCCTAATGGCATTAAACCTGTTGGTTGCAAATGCATTTACAAAAGGAAGAGAGGGATAGATGGAAAGGTTGAAACCTTTAAAGCAAGGCTAGTGGCGAAATGGTATACTAAAAAAAAAGGTATTGATTATGAGGAAACCTTTTCACCAGTAGCAATGTTTAAATCTATCAGAATTCTCTTATCCATTGCTGCTCATTGTGATTATGAGATTTGGCAAATGGATGTCAAGATTGCATTTCTCAATGGCAATCTTGAGGAGGAAATCTATATGATGCAACCGGAAGGTTTCATAGCAAAGAACCAAGAGCATATGATATGCAAGTTGAAAAGGTCCATTTATGGACTTAAGTAAGCATCTAGGTCTTGGAACATCAGATTTGATCAAGCAATCAAGTCATTTGGTTTTGAACAGAATCTTGATGAACCATGTGTGTACAAAAGACATCAAGACAAAGTAGTAATGTTCCTAGTGCTTTATGTTGATGATATTCTACTCATTGGTAATGATGTAGGGGTCATGTCATCAGTAAAGGTTTGGTTGTTAAGCCAATTTGATATGAAGGACTTGGGTGAGGCTAACTTTATTCTAGGGATCAAGCTTTGGCGAGATCGCAAGAATAAGATGTTAGGCTTATCACACGCTGGATATATAGATAAGGTTCTAGAACGGTTTAGCATGCAAAACTCCAAGAAAGGATTACTTCCTTTTAGACATAGAGTTCCTCTGTCTGATGACCAAAGGCCTAAGACACAAGAGGAAGAAAATATGATGAGATAAGTTCCTTATACTTCTGCAGTTAGAAGTCTCATGTATGCCATGCTTTGTACTAGACCAGATATCTGTTATTCAGTTGGCATGGTCAGCTGATATCAATCAAATCCAAGACCACAACATTGGCAAGCTGTAAAGCATATTCTCAAGTATCTACGGAGAACGAGAGATTATATGCTTGTTTACCGTTGTGAGGATTTGATTCCCATTGGCTATATAGATTCAGATTTTCAATCAGATCTAGATTTCAGAAAGTCCACTTTAGGTTGTGTATTCACCTTGGGAGGTGGAGCCTTAAGTTGGAGGAATGTTAAGCAATCTTGTATTGCGGACTCCACCATGGAAGCTGAATATGTTGCTGCTTGTGAGGCAGCAAAGGAAGCTGTTTGGTTCAAGAAATTCCTTTCTGATCTTGGTGTAGTGAGAATGGAGCAAAGTCCTATCACATTGTTTTGCGACAATAATGGAGCGGTTGCACAATGTAAAGATCCAAGGAATCACAAGAAAGGAAAGCATATTGAGAGAAAATACCACATCATTCGAGACATTGTTGCTCGGGCAAGTGGGAGATTGTTAGGATTAGTGCGCTTAAATCCTATTGTAAGATGCCAGGTATGATATTATGCATGACATGATGTTTGACTTAATATTGTGATTAATAAAGTTGCTTTATTCTTATCTAAAATAATGGAAACATGAATATTTGGACATTATCATATAGTCCATGAGATGCATAGTATGTGATTTATGTGATTTGGTCACAGAAGATATAGATCACAAGTTCTTTGTAAACTCAGAATTTTGGTTCATAGTCGGTGACGAAATTGGGCATTTCATCTGTGAAGACTATAACATATTAACTAAGATGATTTGTCTTGATCATGGTAGTGGAGACTTCTAGTTGATATGTTATTATGTTTTAAGAGTTAAGACATATTGAACTGGACCGCCGTGAGATTTATTATTCTTCTAACGATTGTCAAATGCATAATAAATCTCATGACTTATATTTACATGAACTCTTAATCCTAAGAGAATAATGAACCTGATCATGAAGTGTAGGTTGCTTTGATATATCAGGAGTGAGATCTAAAGTATCGGTCAAAACCTCAGTATGTTGGGCAGCCACATTTAGTGTTGATGGAACAGACTGAAATAGTAGGCTAAGGTTGAAAGGATGGACCCGCTAAGCTCGATATCACTCCAGAGATTTTTTGTAGAAGTGTGAAGTGAAGAAAAAGTGGGAAATGAGGATAAAATTAGCCAAATAGGCCCTGGGCTGCCCGGCACACCTTCTAGGGCTGCCAGGCAGTGTTGACTTGGTCAAACCCAAAAAAAAAAATCCTTTCTCCTCTCCTAGAGTTCAGAGACGTGCTCAGAAAATATTTCAATAGCAGCTACAGCAGACTGGTCCAATCAGGTAGAGTCCGTCCTCGATCCATGAATAGTCTCCACACGCAAACTTGGGGGCAACAAAATTCGAAATCACGTTCTTTATCCGACACCTCTCATTGCACTTGAGGTATCAAATAAAGAAGGGGCAGTTGTTGATCCATATTTTATCCGCCGTCGATTTTTGTGTCAGACCCTGAAAAACCCAAAAAAATATAATTTTCTCTCTATGGGGTCACGAGAGCATATATAGTGACGTGGCGCAACTCGTTTGGGCATCGGAGCACCCGAAGTGCGTTTTTCAGCTAAAATGACCAAAATTCCCCTGGTTAACCCTGGGTTTGACCAAAGGTCAAACGAGGTCAAAACCCTCACAAAACAACATTTTTCATGGTTTTACATGAAACTTGAGCTTCTCGGAGATTTTTAACCACTTTGACCAAGTATGATCTGAAGTCAATCCCAAATAGGCCCAAAAACCCTAATTTTGATCCGGCCGTCAGAACGGGTTGAAACCAATGCCATTGCAAAGATTATCAGATTCTCATTCCAATGAATATTCATGGGTCAAAACCGGAGTTAAAACTCACAAAAACTGGCATGACGCACCGATCAATGCACCTCTAACTTCCGAGAGCCACAACTTTGATCCAACCGTTGGATTTCCAAGATCCATACCTTTTTAGAAATTGGAAGCCTAGATCATTCTAGGGGTGTCAAGATCAACCCCATTTTAGGCCTTTTGAGGCCCATGGTCCTTGAAGGGCCGCGCCGGCCCTCTAAGGGCTACCACCTCAAAGCGCGTGTCAGGGCTATAAATAGCCCCATGCAGCCCTCAGACCTAGAAGGAAACACATTTTTCTAAATTTTTTCTCTCTGCCTGGTTTCTTTACACATTTTTCTCTCTTCTAAACACCAAAAAACACATCAAAGATTGTTGATTCTTCCTTTTTCACCAAAAAACCCAAGGTATCGTTCTTATACCTGATCTTATTTTCCTTGGTTCTACACTTGGGATTTGGGGTTTAGGAGTGTGGATGAAGCTTTTTAGCTACCATCCACACCCCTAACCTTCTAAATCTTTTTCTTGCATTTATCTTGTTCTTTTGCTTGAATAACATGATTTATCGCTTTCTTTAGCATGTTTCTTGCTTTATTTGTGTTTCTAGCTTAAATATCTTTGCTTCTATGCCTTATGCCATGTTTCATGCTTAGATCTACATCTTTTCATGCTTGTATGTTTCGATCTACATGCTTGGGGTTTTATGCCATGTTTTCCAACGTTTTTTTGCCTCTTTTAGCTCTAGGTTGATGTTAGGGTTACATGCTTACATGCTTGTGTGACGTTGTTGGCTATGCCTTGCTTGGATCTATGTTTCTTACGTGTTTATTTCCATGCTATATGGTTAGATCTTCGTCTTCACATGCTTACATGCTTGGATTCACGTTCTTCCATGTTTATGTGCTAAGTTTTTACATGCCTACATGTATGTTTCTATACCTATATGTCTAGATCTATGTTCTCACATGTCTATGTGCTTGGATCTATGTTCTATACATGCTTTATGCTATACCCCATGTGCTTGTGCACTCCATGCCATGTCGATGTGCCAAGGCCTAGGCTATGCTTGTCATGCCATGTGCTATTGTAGCATTTTTGTCGCTTTGTCTTTCTTTCTTATGTTTTGGCCTAATGGTTAGGACCCGATCTAGACCCTATGGCTATGGTATTTGTCATCGTCCATACGCCAGGGCCCATATCAAAGGGTTTATGATAGGCCAAGAATGTATTGACCCCTTGTGATAAATTAACTAATTAATTTAGCAAAGTTAATTAATTAATTCAATTAACATGCAAAACACATGGTAGTACAAACAAATCACCAAGTTAATATGCAGTGGAAAATAAAGTTGACATGGTGATTTGTTTACGAATAGGGAAAACCTCCAAGGCAAAAACCCTACTGGGTGATTTTAAGGTCACCACTCTTGAGAATTCACTATTATCATAACAAGCGGTTACAAGTAAAGGAATCTCAGTACCTTATACTAACCTACATTTGAACCCTTACCCCAATACAGAATTGGACTTGTTCTGTAGTGACAATCTCTCCTTTTAATGCATGGCTCCTAGTATGTGACTAACTAATCAATGTGTGGATCCCAGTACGCGACTTACTCACCAACTTTAGAAAGATGATGGCCGCAAAGTTCTTCAATTCATCAACATGATGAAGATCATAAAGCACCTTGGTTACAAAACCCATTGGTGTACAAACACAGCAGCTTTTTCAAGAGAAAGATGAACTAGGGCAAATTCTGTCTCTGGTCACAATTTACATGAACAAAACTTTGCCTCACACTTGCGCAACCTTTGACGGCCCTTAAAATAATCCTTATATATGTTTAAGGTTGTGAGAAAAGAAAGCCTAAACATGTATACACAGATTAGTGTAAAATCAGATTTGAAAAACTGATTTTCCTAAATCTCGATTGATAGGTTATCTATAGAGCAGCTGTCGAGCATCGGGCTAAACTGCCTTTTAAACCTCGATAGATGATATTTGTCGATCTAGCTATTGAGCTTTAAAATCCAGCACTTCTTCACTTGTTTCATGGAAAGATTTGTATGGCTTTAATACTTGGACTTGAACTCTTGTTCCTTGAAGTAGTAAACATATCCTTGAAGTATTAAATACATCCTAGATCCACAGCAAGGTGACCTTGATGGATCAAGAAGCCATTGATCATCTATCAAGCATACAGAAACTTCCTCGATGGATCGAGAAGCTATCAAGACAAATTCTCAAAAGCTTCAATGGATCAAAAATGTGATAACAGCTATCAAGAAAGGAAGCTTAAGAGGCTCGACAGATAGTCTAGCTGTCGAGAGGTATCAAGAAGCTGTCAAGATTGCTCAAAAATAGTTTTTCAAAGAAGAGAAAAACACAGACATGAATGTAATCAAGCATGCTACTCAACCAAAGATCCAAACAACAATTTAAGCTCTCAAAAACATCTCTCAACAAGAAAAATGTCAAGCATATCAATCCAAAACACACACACACACACACACACACACACACACACACACACACTAAACAGGTTTAACCAATTTTATATTCCAAAAACAAGTCAAGACAGTTTAGTGAACATAGATTAACACATGTATATCTTGTGATGGCCAAATCACATTGTGCCTGCACATGTATCAAGAGTAGCAAAGAATATTGCGTGTTATGTGTGAAAAACATCGCAAGATTGCATAAGTGTCTACATGTTATGACGATTTGAGATATGAGAAAATCACTTTAACTCACACACAATCGTAACTGCTTAATGGGGACTATTACCTTCGAGGTACATCCTATAACTCCAATATCTCCTAGAAGACACGCTTGCAATCATATAAAAATCATTTTGATTCTTTTTGCTTTTATTTATTTTCATATTTTTTTCTTTTTAAGCATATCATGCATGGGCATATAAGAGAGAGAAAAGAAATACCCAATGATGTTAAGTTTTTAACATTGCACTTTTGCTATGCCGAAGCATACAGATGTCATTTCATGATTGGCGGGCAACAATGGTGAGATGGTTATTTATGTACTTAATCATACTCATCACAAACACGAGCCATAAAGCTCACTTGCTTAGTTGTGCATAGAGATGCTCATCTAAACTACAAAAGATACAAAGTTTAGAAAACTTTGTTTCAATGGTCATCCAAGGTACACAAGTACCAATGTACACAAAACACATTGTTTTTGTTATTTTTTTTTTCAATTTTTTTATGAGAAAAACAAAATAAACCAAAACTGAAAAAAAACAGACAAAAACATGTTAAACAAAGCATAGCATAAAACTAGATAGACTCAAAACAAGAAAGCAAAACACACAAGTAATGCAATCAAAAAAAATAGAGGGAGAGAGAGAAAAGTGACAAAATCACTTCGAGCCTTTTTCCTTCCACACCTTGGAGAAACCTTTCCATTTGACGAACCCTTGATCCAGTGGTGAGGGGGAAGAATTGAAACTGTTCAAGTTTGAAAGGAACATGAGGACTTTGAGAAGATCTCCAAGAGGAGCAAAAGAGGATGGCAACTGATTCTGGTTTGCCGAAGAGATCATACTGTTGCTCTGTTAAGTGGCTAGCCACTTATAGCAATTAGGTCGAGTATGTCTGGTTGCTCCACAATAATGGCAGAGATGCTGCTTTTTCTGTTTAGACTTTTGAGTATTGCTCTTCTTAGCCTTAGGGTTTTTAGTTTCTTTCTTAACAAGTTTTGGGGGTGCTCCTAAGATAGATTTACTCTTGTCTATGTTCTCACTAGCTAAAACAGTTTTGCCATCAGTGTTCTCATATTCAACATTATTAGCAGGAGAAACAAAAACAGTATTACTAGAGGAAGCAATATTAGGAGAAGAGAAATCATACCCTAAACTGGTTCGATCAGAAGCAGGTTTCTAGAAGCTAAGCATCTCGCCAAGCTTTACACTTAAAGTCCTCTTTAGCTGAGCTCTGACTTGAAACAGCTTCGCTTCAATATTCTTGGTCTTCTCAGCTAAGAAATTATTCTCAAGTCTCAGTGCTCCAATGGTTTGATTGGCTTCATCAAACTTTGTGGAGATTTCTTCTCGTTCAAGCTCCACATCACTGAGCTTCTTGGTGACCATCCTATACAACTTCTCATGCTTTTTCAAGACTTTGTATAATTTTGCATAGGCTGTGTGGATGTCATCTTTTTCATTCATCTTTGCAAACTAAAATTCCACCAAGTCCTCTTCTTCATCCATATCTTCAACAATCCCCTCAGTAGGATTTATAGTGGCAGTGAAGGCATTCAGGATTCCATCATCCTTATTTTCTAAATCATCCTCAAGTTCGGTGTTGCTCAAGGTAGCAGCAAGTGCCTTGCTTTTCCTAATGGTCTTGAGATACGTAGGACACTTTTGTTTCATGTGTCCAAAGCCTTGACATTCGAAACACTTAGGTCCTGAGGGAATAGTGTACTGACCGCCATCCCTAGCATCCTCTTGCCTTTGTTTTGGATCTTGAACTGAGATGAATTGGACTGCTTGCAATCTTTGTCAAATCCTTTAGCATTGGCATTCTTCATAAATTTTTTGAATTGCCTTGTAATGTAAGATTTAATTTTAGAATCTTCATCGTTTGAAGACTCATCTGTGTCACTGCTCTTAGCCTTCAATGCCATGCTCTTACCTTTACTAGATTTCCCAATCCTTGTCAAACCTAACTCATAAGTCTGCAGATTGCCAACTAGCTCTGTCAAAGGAATTTCCTCAATTTTGGTTATCTTGGCATGAAATCTCTCGGGTAGAGATTTGAGCACCTTTCTAACAATCTTGGGTTCAGGAATGGTTTCCCCAAGATTAAAGGCTAAGTTCACTATGTCCTTGAGCTTGGCATAGAACTCATCGAACGACTCATCCTCCTCCATCTTGATCTCTTCAAAGCTTGTAGTAAGCCTCTGAAGCTTTGAATCCTTGACAGCCTTGATTCCTTCATTAGTTTTCTAGAGGATGGTCTAAGCTTCCTTGGCAGTTTCAGTAGAAGATATCTTCCTAAACTCCTCATTTGTGACCACACTAAATAAAGCATTCAATGCCTTGCTGTTGAAGTTAGCCACCTTGATCTTAGCATCATCCCAATTGGCCGGCGCTTCATTTGGCTTGGTCCAGCATATCTCCATAGCTTGCCACACCTTTTTATCTAATGACTGCAAGAAAGCTCTCATGCGTACTTTCCAACAAGCATAGTTAGTGCCATCAAATAAAGGAGGTAAAATCAACGATTGTCCTCTATCCATGACAAGAGGGGTAAATGAATCACATAGCAAAGATTAACCCCAATCAGAGTCTGCTCGCTTTGATACCACTTGATAGGCCAAGAATGTATTGACCTCTTGTGATAAATTAACCAATTAATTTAGCCAAGTTAATCAATTAATTCAATTAACATGCAAAACGCGTGGTAGCACAAACAAATCACCAACTAAATTAATATGCAGTGAAAAATAAAATTGACACGGTGATTTGCTTACGAATGGGGAAAACCTTTATGGCAAAAACCCTACCGGATGATTTTAAGGTCACCACTCCCAAGAATTCATTATTACCATAACAACAGTTACAAGTGAAGGAATCCTAGTACCTTATACTAACTTATAGTTGAACCCTTACCCCAATACACAATTAGACTTGTTCTGTAGTGATGATATCTCCTTTCAATGCACGACTCCCAGTACGTGACTAATTAATTGATGTGTGAATCCCAATATCAACCTACTCACCAACTTAAGAAAGATGTTGGCTACAAAGTTCTTCAGTTCATCAACACGATGAAGATCACGAAGCTCCTTGGTTACAAAACCCAACAGCGTACAAATGCAGCAGCTTCTTCAAGAGAAAGATGAACTAGGGAAAATTTTGTCTCCAGTCACAATTTGCATGAACAAAACTTTGCCTCATACTTGCGCAACCTTTGATGGCCCTTAAAATAATCCTTATATATGTTTAGGGTTATGAGAAAAGAAAGCCTAAACATGTATACACAGATTGGTGCAAAATCAGATTTGAAATACTGATTTTCATAAATCTCGATAGATAGGTTATTTATCGAGAAGCTATAGAGCATCGGGCTAAACTGCCTTTAAACCTCAATAGATGATATTTGTTGAGCTAGCTTTCGAGCTTTAAAATTCAGCACTTCATCACTTGTTTCTTGGACAGATTTGTATGGCTTTAACACTTGGACTTGAACTCGTTCCTTGAAGTATTAAACACATCCTAGATCTACCCAATTACAAGTAAAGCGTGTTTTGTCAAAGGATTAGCCAATTCTAAATGACATATGTCCCTAACATGATTCACATATGTACTAACAGTTTAGATCACCCCTATTTGCATGTCTATGCTTTCTCGCTTCTATGCTTTATGCTTATGTTAACCTCTCTAGTTCAAGGCTTTGCCACACTTGACGCCCTTAGCGGGTTTGTGGTTGTATGGTTACATCCAATGCCCACGAAGCCTTGGTTGGATGTAACCGTTTAGGATGCATCACCATGATGTCGGTTGCTTCATGCATACCTTTCCTCTTTTTCGCTCTGTGCGATGATGTGCTTACCATGCCTTTGTGCCACCCGTTGGCTTTCTGTGCATCTTTACACGCTTGCTTACATGTGCATTCATGAGTCTTGCTTGCTAGTGTGTCGTCCATGCTTCAACATAATAAAGCTATGGACATCTGATCCAAACCTACATTTGTCCCTTGCAAACACCACGCTTATTTTCTTGCTTTCTTGTTTCTTTGCTTGCCATGTCTATCATGCTTATCTTCTTTATGCATCTTTCATATGCTCTTTGCATCTTTTCCTTCCATTACTTGTCTGCTGGTTTCTTGTATTTGCCTTTGCATGTACACACATGGAGCGTCAATGCTTGGACCTAGGGCATAGTCTTCCAGACGCAAGCAAAAAGGGCACGGACGCGAGCATGTAGAGATAAGCCAAGCGGCAGTGTTCAGTAGATTTAGGTGTTTAGCCTTTCCCTTTGGTTATGTACTCTTTTAAAACCCTTCATTCCTCCTCCCTTTCTCTCTTAGATGGTTTGTATTATGTATATCATGCCATGTACCATTCGTCCTCATCTTTAGAGTATGGTGACCCCTGCTTATTCTCCTACACTTATATTTTGGGCCATGCTCTAAGGATGTAGGCATTTACTTCCCTACTTTGTGTTCTTGCATTGTCCATGATGTATGTATATATATACCTTTTCACCCTTTCTAGTGTGATTATCACAGCCCATGTCACCTAAGGCAAAGCGACTCCTAATTTCTGCCGCAAAAGTAAGGTGACATGTCGCTGGATTTTCGCCGTGGAAATCTGGTACTTTGCCCGAATGGCTTAGGAAAGCATAGATTGGGACCACACCCATTCAAAAGCGAAACTTCAAAACCCCCAATGCATGCAAAGCCCTAAAAGCCAATGCCAAAATTGTGTTTTTATTGCCAATCTCCAAAAATTAAGGTTTTATCAAAACAAAGGACTGTCCTTGGACAGGTGTTATGGGGTGCCTAACACCTTCCCCACACGTAACCAAACTTCCGGACCTATGAATCAAAATTTTATGCCATCCACATTAGATTAGTAAAATTACCATTTTTCTTAACCAATGATTGGTAATGAAATCAACTAGAAACAGGTGACTAATCACACCTTAGAAAAACCCAATGACTGGTAGCGACTTCACTTACCTTTGGTAATTCCCTTAAAATTTGGCCAAAATTCCTGCCACACCTCCAAAGGTAGACCTACCTTCCTCTACCGAGAGAGAGAGAGAGCACCCGAAGCTTGCGGGGACAACCAACTGCACAGTCATCAAGAAGGGCCTCCAACATTCCCCGCGTGAGCGAGAGAGTCGTCATAGCGAGTGGTCAGACGAAGGCCCAACGGTTCTCCGTTCTGGGCCAGGCATCGACAATATGTGAACAAAATGGCTTCTAAAGATCAAAGAAGAGGTCACTAAGCAATTGAAAGTAGGGTTCATTGAACCCATACACCAAGCCGAATGGATAGCAAATGTTGTGCCCATACCCAAGAAAGATGGGAAGGTAAGAATGTATATGGATTTTAGGGATTTGAACAAGGCTTGCCCTAAGGATGACTTCCCTCTTCCACACATAGATGTTTTAGTGGATAACATAGCTGGTAGTGCCTTAATGTCTTTCATGGATGGTTTCTCTAGATATAACCAAATCAAGATGGCTCCTAGGGATATGACCAAGAATACCTTCACCACAAAATGGGGAATTTATTATTACACCATGATGCCATTTTAGGCTCAAGAATACAGGTGTGACTTATCAAAGATGGCTACAGGTTTGTTACATGATATGATGCACAATGAGGTAGAAGTGTGTGTTGATGATATGATTGTTAAATCCAAGGAAAGAGAGGGTCACATTGTTAACTTGAGGAAGTTCTTGGAGAGGATCAAGGAGTATAGATTGAGATTGAACCCGCAAAAATGCACCTTTGGGGTAACCGCGAGGAAGTTTTTGGGCTTCTTAGTAAGTGATATAGGGATAAAAGTTGACCCATTAAAGATCAAAACCATATTAGAAATGCCTCTACCCAAGAGTGAGAAAGAGATAAAGGGATTCTTAGGTCGATTGCAATACATCAGCTGATTCATTGCCAAACTCACTTCCACTTATAAGCCCATCTTCAAGCTTCTAAGAAAGAATGAACCTCATGAATGGAATGATGAATGTCAGAATGCTTTTGAGCTCATCAGGAGATATCTCCTCCATCCACCTATCTTGATACCTCTGAAGCGGAAAGCCATTACTCCTATATATTTCTATCATAGAAGATGCGGTTGGAAGTACGCTTGCACAAGAAGACGATGATAAGAATGAGAGAGTTGTATACTATTTGAGCAAAAGGTACCATAATTATGAGACTAGATACACACCCATAGAAAAATCATGCATTGCTCTAGTATGGGCCGTACAGAAATTGAGACACATCATCCTACCTTTCTAGATATGGATAGTAGCCAAAATGGATCCATTGAAGTACTTGTTTGAAAAGCCTGCTTTGAGTGGAAGACTGTCAAGACGATTAATCCTATTAGCAAAATTCAATTTGAAGTATATGGCTAAGATATCAAGGGAAGTGTTGTGTCAGACTTTTGTGCCGAGTACCCCGTGAAAGGAGAGGATGATAGAGAAGATTTTTCGAATGAGGACATTATGGACATTGAGCTAAGGGCATGGAAGATGTATTTCAATGGAGCCGTGAACCAATATGGGAATGGGATAGGAGTGCTCTTTATCACTCCTGAAGGATCTCACATACCCTTGGCAGTTAAGTTGAACTTCGAGGCAACCAATAATATGGCAAAATATGAGGCTTATATTGTCAAAATGGAAGCTCTCCGAGAATTGGGGTAAAAGAGGCCGAGGTCATTGGAGATTTGACTTTAGTTATAACTCATGCACAAAGGTTGTGGAAAGCGAAGGAAGAGCACTTAAAGCCCTATTGGTAATATTTAGAGGATTTGACTAAAAATTTTGACAAGATTGAATATACGATCATCCCTAAAGCTTCCATGGTCGAAATACCCTAAGGAGTATGGGCACGACCCTTAGAGATTAAACAAAGTTATGGGGTGGTACACAAAGAGAAGAGGAAGGGGTTCCTTAGCATTATGACATCTTGAAAATCTTTGAATTGGGGGTAAATTTGGATGGTGCCGACAAGAGAGAGCGTCGTTCGATTAGGATGATGGCAATGCAATACATCTTATGCGGAGGTCAGCTTTATAGGAGATCCTATAGTCGTATACATTTTCTTTGTCTAAAGAAAGAAGAAGCCGAGAAAGTCATGGAAGAAATCCATCAATGGATTTGTGGTCCTCATATGAATGAGAGAATGTTAGCCAAGAAGATCTTAAGGATAGGGCACTATAGGAGCACGATAGAGACTGATTGTGTAGACTTTGTGAAAAGTTGCCACGATTGCCAAACACATGCAAATTTGAATCACATGCCACCTAGTGAGATATACAGCATGACCTCTCCATGGCTTTTCTCAGTCTAGGGCATAGATGTGATTGGAAGAATAGCCCCTATGGCCTTAAATGGACACGAATACATCCTAGTGGCAATTGATTACTTCACTAAGTGGTTGGAAGCGGCTTCCTACTCCGAACTAAAAGCCAAGCATGTGGCCAGATTCATAGAGAATAACATCATTTGTCAGTAAGGGGTACCCCAAGAGATTATCTCCAATAATGGTTCCCACTTTGAGGGAGAGGTTTTAAAGATCATGGAATTATACAACAACGAACATCACAAGTCTTCACCATATCAACCGCAAACCAATGGGGCCGTAGAAGCAGCCAAGAAGAACGTCAAGAACATCCTAGCCAAGATGGTAGTGACATACAAGGATTGGGCCGAGAAGTTCCCATTTTCCTTATAGGGTTACAGAACTTCTATCTGCACATTGACTGGGGCAACCCCTTACTCATTGGTCCATTGTAGTGAAGCATGACTTCCCATTGAGGTAGAGATACAATCTTTGAGAGTGCTAGTAGAAACCAAGGTCTTATAGGAAGAATGGATGAAACAAATATATGAGCAATTGGCTTTGATAGATAAGAAGAGAGCTAGGGTAAATTACCATGCAAAAGGATACCAAAAGAGGATTGCTAGGGCATTTAACAAAAAGGTGAAACCTAGAAACCTTAAAGAAAGGGACTTGGTCCTAAAAGTTCTTAGAGTAAACTTTTGATCTAAGAGGAAAGATGAAGCCAAGATGGTCTAGGCCTTTTAATATCAAGAAAATCATGTTAGGAGTTGCTACGAGAATTATAGATTTGGATAGAGAAGTGATGCTTCGCCCAATCAACATGGATACAGTCTGAAGATATAACATTTGAAAGAAAAAGAAAAAACCCTGCTACGTTAAAAACTTGAAAGGGCGGCCTTGGCAAAAATTAAGGTTAAAGAACTCCGTTGAGATTGAAAACCCAAAAGGGTGGTCCAGGCAAAAGATAGGAGCAAAGACCAAGGTTATGGTGAAAATTCCTCAAAAGACGTCATGGGAAAAATTACATGGCATGGAAAAAAGAAAAGAAAAAGAAGAAAAAGGACAATAAGCAAAGATAATAAATGGATGCTTCTCTCATTGCTCAAATTAAAAGATAATAAATTGTTTCCATAGGGGATTTGGAACATTACAATCCAAAAGGAAAAAAAAATGTGAATCATAAAGTGCAGAAAAGTAAAATTTGGGGCATATCAAGGTCGTCATTCAGTCCTATTCCTTTTGTTGGTGTGAGAGACTGCACTGCTTGAGGGTGCTCTCAAAAAGAGACTTGGGTGCTTAAGACACCTCTCTTTTGGGTAATTGTGTGGAGTTGCGACTTTTTTTTGTTACAAAAAATACGAAAAAACATAAATATAAAATTTACATCAAATTTCATTAATTATGTAAATACAATATTGATTAAATAATCATTACAGGGCTTTGGTCCTAAATACAATCTATAATCTTGGTAGAGTAATATTACATGGCTTTTGATCCTAGTTACAATCTACCAAAACAAAAGATAAAAAAACTAGTCTACTATCTCAAAACCTAAGTTCGGGGGCTAGGTTACAGAATGGGAAGGTGTTAGGCACCCTTTCAGCCTAGATGGAATCTAGTCTTCTAGACTCTAAGTAACCATTATATACCCTTTCAAAAGATGCATGATATGACATATTAAAATCCCTAAAATCAACATTAATTAACTCTTTAAAAATCTAGAATCTGCAATTTTTATTTAAGAAGAAAACCATTTTTTATCATAAAAAAGTTTAGTTCATTATTTAATGAAAATACAGATCAGTTTTGTATACTTGAAAATTCAGATCTGTAGTTATTGAAAATACAGACCAGTTTTTTGTATTTAATGGAAATACAGATCTGTTCTTGTCCAGAAAAAATTTCAAAAAAAATTTCAAATCTGTATTAAATGAAAATACAGATCTGTTTTTGTTTAAAAAAATTTTTGAAAAATTTTCAAATCAGTATTTAATGAAAATATAGATCTATTTTTTTTAAGAAATAGTTTCAGAAAAATTTATATAAAAATTTTCAGATTTGTATTTCATGAAAATACTGATCTATTTTTGTTTAGAAAAAGTTTTAGAAAAAATTTCAGATCTATATTTAATGAAAATACATATTAAAAAAAAAAAAAAAGGTTGTAGCGATTAATTGCAGATTTTTCAATCAGCTTAAAAAATAAGCAAAAAACCATGTATAAGGGAAAATCCTAAAAAAAAGGGATTTGGATAAGAGTTAGTTGATTTTTCAAATCAAAACAAGCTTCAGTATTTTGATCATATCTTTCTACTCAAAATTCAGATTAAGCTAAAATTTTGATAGCTAAAGGGAAATTCGATTCCCTACAACTTTGCAAGAATATCCTAGTCCTAATTTTGAGTTCTACTATGTGAAAAGTTCCTTGGAACATGAATCTGAAATCAGCTCAGCTACTTGATTAGCACATTTTTGAAGTGTTTTCCAAGTATAAAACTATATTTGGATGAAATTTAGAGTTATTTTCATGATAAACCTCATCCCAAAGTGATAATTAGGTTTTTTAAAATAATTATTTTGAATATAATTATCCTAAAAGCCTAATTATCTACAGCCCTCAAATATTATCAGCATATTTGTTTTAATTCCATGCAACAAATCTCACTTTAAGAAAAATACTTAACCAATCACAAAAATTCATTTAATTAATTTTAATCATTAACCAATCAAAATTAATTTCAATTAATCACACGTGATCGGTTTCAACCCTATACAATGCATGTAGACTGTGAAAATTTGATCTTGTGATATCTTTCAATCCTACGATTCAATTTGGGTATCGGGCATACCGCCGTGACCGTTAGAATCTCAAGATCATTTTGATGATATGCAATGAATAATTTAATGCATGTAATGCAATTATGGTTTTTGGGTATATGAATGGTCATTCTAGTCATCTCCCAAGAGTAAATTATGAGTGCAAAATTGAGTATCTAAAGAATGCCCCTCATTGATAGAGCTTGCAAAGAGAATGTCAACGTAAAAAAAAGACACTGATTTTAGCAACCATTATTTAATCAAGGTTGACTTTTCAAAGATTTCCTAGCTCTAGAACCTAAAACCTGTTGGGAAATCATTATGTTTGCATCGCATACAAAACATACGCAGCGGAAAATAAACGAATCTACTTCATTCGCAATTGATAACATGCACTATGTAAGTTTCAGAATATAGGAACAAGAGAGTGTACCTTGATGCGGTGAAATTCAAAACCGAATGAAGAAGTACTCGGGAATACTTTCAATCTTCACTCCAATTCCACTCGATGCCCAAGATGTGTGGTCTCTCAATCAGTTCTATGTTTTCTAGAGAGAATATGAAAGAGTGTCTCTCTTCCTTATTTCATTACCATTTATTATGATAAAACATACAAACCATTTTATTCTATATAAAATTCTGTATGTTTCTCTCTACATAACTGATTATCTAATTGGACTAGCCTTTTGGGCCTTCCCAATTGGGCTTTAGTGTGTGGCTTGGAGTGGGACCAAAAGGGAACAAATAAGACACTAGCTCCAATGGGCCTTGGGCTTTTCTGTCAACTCTTGACAAGTCCAAAGTTACCATTAATTATATTTAATACCACTATATAAATATAATTGCACTCTAGGCCTCATTAATAAATTATATCCCAAGACTTTATCATACATGCAACCCCTTCATAAAATATTCGTAGTAACACAAAGTCATAAATATAGACTGCCACTTTGTGAATTACTACATCTTAATCCTTGAGTACCCGGTTTAATCCTTATGAGTTATTCACCATATATTTATGAAATCCAATTTCATAAATATATACTTTAGTCTTACTAAAGTGGTTAGGCCTAACTCTCTGAATAACTGTACCCATTAAATTTATCTCAAAGGAATATTTTATATCTCCGTTAAGAGACTATGAATTCCATCTTGAGAATATATGTTCCATCAACACTAAATGTGGCTGCCCAACATACTGAGGTTTTGACCGTTACTTTAGATCTCACTCCTGATATATCAAAGCAACCTACATTTCATGATTAGGTCCATTATTCTCTCAGGATTAAGAGTTCATGTGAATACAAGTCGTGAGATTTATTATTCAATTGACAGTCGTTAGGAGAATAATAAATCTCACAGCGGTCCAGTTCAATATGTCTTAACTCTTAAAACATATCAACATATTAACTAGAAGTCACCACTTCCATGATCAAGACAAATCATCGTAGTTAATATGTTATAGTCTTCGCAGATGAAATGCCCAATTTCATCACCGACTACGAACCAAAATTCTGAGTTTACAAAGAACTTGTGATCTATATCTTCTATGACTAAATCACATAAATCACATACTATGCATCTCATGGACTATTTGATAATGTCCGTATATTCATGTTACCATTATTCTAGATAAGAATAAAACAACTTTATTAAACATAATATTAAGTCATACATCATTTCTCAAATAATGTCATACATAATATTATACATAGCATCATACAATAGGATTTAAGGGCACATATCCTAACAAAACCTTGGGACATAGAACTAGTGTTTTATTGTCTTGAAAAATGAAAACTATGAATACTTGATCTACTTGATAATTGACGAACCTGAATTAAATCTTGAATGTTAATGAGGCAATCGAGAACTATATTCGCTCGATCTGGAAATTTGAAGTGATTGAGAGGTTTCTCTATTTCAGTCTGAATCTAGGGCGACTGAGAAGCTTCTTTATCTTGGTCTGAATCTGAGGCAACTGAGAGGTTTCTCTATCTCAGTCTGAATTTGGGGTGATTGAGAGGTTTCTCTATCTCGATCTAAATCTGAGGCGACTAAAAGGTTTCTCTATCTAGGTCTGAATCTGAGGTGATCTCTATCTCGGTCTAAATCTAAGGCGACTGAGAGATTTCTCTATCTCAGTGTGAATCTAGGGCGACAAAGAGCCTTCTCTATCTCAGTCTAAATTTGGGGCAACTGAGAGCTTTCTCTATCTCAATTTGAATGTGGGGCGATTGAGACGTTTCTCTATCTGCTCATTCTAACTTAGAATGATTGAGAACTCTATTCGCCCAATCTATATTTTGAAGTCTAAAATTTTCCTGCCATAGATGAGAAAATTTATATTAGAATTATGAGTATTAAGAACTCAAATTATTCAAATTTGGAATTTATCAATCAAGGGATAGAGAGAATTGAGGTTGATTTTTTCAAAGGTTTGGGAGTACTAAAGTTAATTAATTGAAGGTAGGAGAGCTAATGTCAATCCTGGGAAGAGTAGGAGAAATACTATCGATCCTACGAGTTTTAAGAGAACTAAGGTTAATCCCTTAAAGGTAGGAGAGCTATTATCGATCCTATAGTGTATAGGAGAACTATTATCGATCCTATGGGTTTTAGGAGAACTAAGGTCGATCCCTTGAAGGTAGGAGAGCTATTGTCGATCCTATGAGTTTTAGGAGAACTAAGGTCGATCCTGTTGGGAAAATACATGTTTGTGTCACATACAAAACATACGCAGTGAAAAATTAACGGATCTACTTCATTCGCAATTGATAAAATGCACTATGAAAGTTTCGAAATTCAAGAACAAGAAAGCGTACCTTGGTGCGGTGAAATTCAAAACCAAAGATCAAAAGATCTTGGGAAGACTTTTAATCTTCACTCCAATTCCACTTAATGCCCAAGATGTGTGGTCTCTCAATCAGTTTCCAAGAAGAGAATAAGAGAGTGTCCAACATTCACATAAAAACCATTTCATTCCTTGTGAAATCTTGATGAAAAACACTTATGAAAAAGACTCATGAAAGGACTTATGAAATTCTGTATGTTTCTCTCCTTATATACAACTGACTATCTAATTGGCCTAGCCTTTTGGGCCATTCCAATTGGGCTCTAGTGTGTGGCTTAGAGTGGGACTAAAAGGGAACAAATAAGACTCTAGCTCCAATAGGCCTTGGGCTTTTCTGTCAACTCTTGACAAGTCCAAAGTTACCATTAATTGTATTCAATACCACTATAAGTATATAATTGCACTCTAGGCCTTATTAATAAATTATATCCCAAGACTTTATAATACATGCAACCCCTTCATTAAAATATTGGTAGTAATACAAAGTCATGAATATAGACTGCCACTTTGAAGATTACTACATCTTAATCCTTGAGTACCCAGTTTATCCTTAATATTATTCATCATATATTTATGAAATCCAATTCCATAAATATATACTTTAGTAACTCCTTACTAAAGTGGTTGGGCCTAACACTCTGAATAACCAAATCCATTAAACTTATCTCAAGGGAATAGTTTATATCTCCGTTAAGAGATTATGAATTCCATCTTGAGAATATATGTTCCATCAACATTAAATGTGGCTGCCCAACATACTGAGTTTTTGACCGTAACTTATAGATCTCACTCCTGATATATCAAAGCAACCTACATCTCATGATCAGGTCCATTATTCTCTTAGGATTTAGAGTTAATGTAAATAGAAGTCGTGAGATTTATTATTCATTTGACAATCGTTAGGAGAATAATAAATCTCACAGCGGTCCAGTTCAATATGTCTTAACTCTTAAAACATATCAACATACCAACTAGAAATCTCCATTTCCATGATCAAGACAAATCATCTTAGTTGATATGTTATAGTTTTCGCAAATGAAACGCCCAATTTCATCACCAACTACGAACTATATTCTGAGTTTACAAAGAACTTGCAATTTATGTCTTCTGTGACTTTTCACATAAATCGCATACTATGCATCTCATGGACTAAGATAATGTCCCATTAGTTTATTTATAAATAGTCTCATATAATTAAACAATTTAATTATTTATGACATGCCAATAAATTGGAGTTTAGGGCATAAACCCCAACAGATCCCTTAAAGGTAGGAGAGCTAGTGTTGATCCTACAATGTATAGGAGAACTATTGTCGATCCTATGAGTTTTAGGAGGACTAAGGTCGATCCCTTGAAGGTTGGAGAGCTATTGTCGATCCTAGTGTATAGGAGAACTATTGTCGATCCTATGAATTTTAGGAGAACTAAGGTTAATCCCTTGAAGGTAGGAAAGCTATAGTCGATCCTCCAATGTATAGGAGAACTCTTGTCGATCCCATGAGTTTTAGGAGAACTAAGGTCGATCCCTTGAATGTAGGAGAGCTATTGTAGGTCCAACAACATATAGGAGAACTATTGTCAATCCTATGGGTTTTAGGAGTACTAAGGTCGATCCCTTGAAGGTAGGAGAGGTACTATCAATCTTAGTGTATAGGAGAACCATTGTCTATCCAATGAGTTTTAGGAGAACTAAGGTCAATCCTTTAAAGGTAGGAGAGTTATTGTCGATCCTATAATGTATAGGAGAACTATTGTCGATCTTATAAGTTTTAGGAGACCTAAGGTCGATCCCTTGAAAGTAGGAGAACTATTGTCGGTCCTGCAGTATATAGGATAACTATTGTCAATCCTATGAGTTTTAGGAGAACTAAGGTTGATCCTTGAAGGTAGGAGAGCTACTATCGATCCTAGTGTATAGGAGAACTATTGCCGATCCTATGAGTTTTAAGAGAACTAAGGTCAATCACTTGAAGATAGGAGAGCTATTGTCAATCCTACAAAGTATAGGAGATCTATTGTCAATCCTATGAGTTTTAGGAGAACTAAGGTCGATCCTTTGAAGGTAGGAGAGCTACTGTCAGTCCTAGTGTATAGGAGAACTATTGTTGATCATATGAGTTTTAGGAGAACTAAGGTCGATTCCTTGAATGTAGGAGAGCTATTGTCAGTCCTACAGTATATAGGAGAACTATTGTCAATCCTATGGGTTTTAGGAGTACTAAGGTTGATCCCTCAAAGGTAGGAGAGGTACCGTCAATCTTAGTGTATAGGAGAACTATTGTCTATCCTATGAGTTTTAGGAGAACAAAGGTCGATCCCTTGAATGTAGGAGAGCTACTGTCAATCCTAGTGTATAGGAGAACTATTGCCGATCCTATGAGTTTTTGGTGAACTAAGGTCGATCACTTGAAGGTAGGAGAGCTATTGTTAATCCTACAATGTATAGGAGATCTATTGTCGATCCTATGAGTTTTAGGAGAATTAAGGTCGATCCCTTAAAGGTAGGAGAGCTACTGTCAATCCTAGTGTATAGGAGAACTATTGTCAATCCTATGAGTTTTAGGAAAACTAAGGTCAACCCCTTGAAGGTAGGAGAGCTACTATCGATCCTAGTGTATAAGAGAACTATTGTCAATCCTATGAGTTTTAGGGGAACTAAGGTTGATCCCTTGAAGGTAGGAGAACTACTGTTGATCCTAGTGTATAGGAGAACTATTATCGATCCTATGAGTTTTAGGAGAACTAAGGTCAATCCCTTGAAGGTAGGAGAGAGCCATTATCGATCCTACAATGTATAGCATGTGTGAACTTATTTGAAAGAAAATTGTACTTGATTCAGAAAAGTTTAGAGTTTACTTGATGCGACCTTGTTACTCAAAACTTTGAAGATCTTCACCTGGGTGATCTGACCTGAATAAGGCATAGTTGAATGCCTCTAGTTTACCCTTTGAAGTATGTTTTTGGAAATCTTTATTTTTTTTTTCTTAAATTTTTTTTAAGAAAAGATGATTTTTGATTTTTGATTTTTTTAAATGGATGAGGCATTGCCGAATGCCCATAGTTTACGAATTGATATATGATTTTTGGGAAAACTAGATTTTTTTTTAAAATGATGATGATGATTTTTTTTTTTTTTGAAAAATATATAAGGCATGGCTGAATGCCCCTAATTTAACAATCATTGTGAATTTTGAAAAATCTTATTGTGTAAGGACCTTCGATAGAGCAAAATTTAAGCAAAACAGGATCAAAATCACAAAATTAGGCAAGACAAGGGCTACTAAAATGATGTGCCAATCAGTACTACTGAAGTGCTGATTGCACTTATGAAGTGCAATTGGCACTCTTGAATCTTATCCAGTTATTATCAAGGCGGCATCCAAACTGAAAATTGATGGTGAATATTGATTAACTGAAGGATCCATACCCACATCCAAACGGAAAATTCTTTCCATAAGTATGTTAGTAATCTGTCATTATGAAAATATTTTGGCCCAATGCCCCTTGTTTAGACATGCTTGCAAAGAAAATTGATGACATGCTTGCATAGAAAATTATTACCATGCTTGCATACTAAAAACAATGGGCGAATGCCCATAGTGTAGATATGCTTGATGCAAAACAGATTCTCCTAGCCTAAAATTCACCCAAACAAATGTCTTAAATTTGACTCTTTGAAATTTTATTTTTTTATTTTTTGAGTGATTTCGACCAGGCCTTTGAAAAGGCTGCCTACGTACCTCTCTCATAAAGGATCTGGCCCAAACGTAGTTCACAAAAAAAGTTTTGAAAAATGAAGTTTTGAAAAATCCTCTTTTTTGAAATGAAGTTTCTTTTTGGGTGATTGTGATCGAGCCAAAAAGAAGGTCCTTATGCAAAGGTTGTAATATAGGTCGTGTTTAGGTTATTGAAAGGAATGATATAAAAGGCTCAAAACCTTTATAATATTTCCCCAAGTATGCAATACATTAAATTCAAGCATTGGAAGATTTTTCCACATCTTCCATCATTGATTCTTGTGCTAAAATCCTTGTCATGTCCATCATCTTCTCATTGTTCTTCATTGATTCCTTTCATTTGGTCTTGATTTTTTTAGCTTAACAACTTCCTCTTTTTGGTCTTCTTAGCATCTTATCTTGTGCTCAGATACTCAATCTCATTTTTTTTTTCTTTTTTCTTTTCTAAAAGATTTTTTTTTTTTTTTGAATATTTCTGTTTTGTTTTTGCCCTAATTTTTGCTTAGACCGCCCTTTTAGGTTTTCAGCCTAGCGAACTCCTCTCTTTTTTTGCTCTAATTTTTTCCTAGACCCTTTTGAGTTTTCAACCTAGCGAGCTCTCTTCTTCTTCTTTTTTGGCTCTAATTTTTGCCTAGACTACCCTTTTGGGTTTTCAGCCTAGCAAGCTTTTCT
>CM066162.1:56542029-56564529 GCA_033629205.1 Lithocarpus polystachyus | reverse complement strand
AACTCCACGTAGTGCTGCAACTCCACCACATTGGCAATGTCCCGATTCAGCCCATTCAGAAACCTTGCCATGGTAGCTTCTCTATCCTCCTCTACATTAACTCGAATCATGGAAATCTCCATCTCCTTGTGGTAGTCATCCACGCTTCTATAGCCTTGAGTAAGACTCTGTAATTTTTGATACAAGTCCCTATAGTAGTGACTAGGGATAAATCGCCTCCTTATGGTGGCCTTCATTTGCTCCCACGTCTCAATAGGCCTCTCATGGTTTCTCCTTCTGTTCATCACAAGTTGATCCCACCATATAATAGCATAGTCAGTAAACTCAATTACAACTAGTTTTACCTTTTTCTCCTCGGAGTAATTGTGGCACTCAAAGATGAACTCCACCTTCTTCTCCCACTCCAAGTACGCTTCTAGATCATATTTCCCTTGGAATGATGGTATCTTCATTTTTATGTTTCCTAGACTTCTGTCAGTCCCATCGTGCCATCTTGGATCTCTTCGGAATCCTCTACCACGCCTTTCGCCCCTTCGCCCAAACCTGCCCTCATTATTCCACGAAACTTGATCCTCTTCATCTTCAAACTCATCCTCATGGTAGTCATCAGAATCATACACGCGCGCATGCCTTTCTTGCCTTCTAGCATTAGGACCTCTTTGGGGATGCTCTTCACGTAAGTTAGCAATAACAGTATCTTGCCTGTCCAACCGATCCCGAATCTCATTAAATACAACGTTCATGCGTTCAAATTGTTGTTGCATAGCCTGCAACATGATAGATGACTCCTCCCCTCCTTCCTTATTTGATGTTTCGTCCCTGCAAGAAATATTTTAAAAACTTACAAATAAAGGTTAGAAATAATTCCTCACAACACTCCCTCACGTGTTTACACTCAAATTATGTCACTCCCACTCGTGTTTCACTCTTAAATTGGCTTTTTCCCGATATTAGTCTCACACTCTCTTGCCTTTTTCCACTCGCAGCTTTCCCCTTTTCAGTTCTGCAATAAACTAATAAACTTGATCAAGAAATTCAACTTGTAGTATTTAAACAAATACCAACAGCTAGAAAGTATGACAGAAACACAAATTAAAGAAAAATAGGACAAAAGAAAACAATATAATTGCTCTGAGAGAACTGAAACTAAAAACGAAATTTTTTTTTTTCACGTTTTTTTTTTTTTGCAGTCCTTTTTTTCACTTTTTTTTTTCTTTCTGCAGTTTTTTTTTCACTTTTTTTTTTTTTTTTGGGAACTCAGTGCACAATTTTAACCTAGTGCACGACACAAAACATGAACGAAGAAAAAAAAAATCAGAAACGGAAGATAACAGGAAACAAAAGATAAAAGGATAGAAAACTGATTTTAGAACCTGAGCTCTGATACCAAATGATGCGAACCTCAATCGACTCGCTTTGAGACCCAACAAACAATATTGGAATATTGCCCAAGAAAGCTAAAATACAGATTTGATAGAAACCCAGACCCAACGTTTATAAGAGAAACGCGAACCAAAAGTATAAGTAACAGACCTTGACCCAATGATTATATAAAGGAATCACGAACCAAAGGTATGAGTTTGAACGCTACAAGGAAGAATCCTTGATAAGTTCACAATTCTTGAAGAACCAAAGAGAAGAGCAAAGCCTCACCTTTTTCTGAATTTTATTCAATAATCTCCTCTATTACAATGAGTGCATGCTATTTATAAGGCATGGCTGAATGTAGAAAACCTAAAAAATGTACTAAATAATAAAACCCTAATTAAAAACTGATTTGGTCTGAAAATAGCAGATCCAAAATAGGAAAAACCCTAAAAAACGTTCTAAATAATAAAAGCCTAAAATTAAGGAAGATCTGGTCCAAAATTAGAAGATCTAAATTAGGAAAAGTATCTATTAACTGATTTAGAGCTGGAAAGTCAATCAGCCATAATTCCATGCCATAAATAGCGCTCAATTAAGTCAGATCAGCCCTTAATAGCTTGGATTAAATTTATTATGCCTTTATCTTCCTTTGGGCCCCGCCTGGAATGTCCTGCGATGGAATCAGCCCAAATCTCTTGAATCAGCCCATTAAGTGCTTCTTTAATCTTTTTGGATCTTGCTCTAGTAATAGGCCCAACTGGAACTTGCAATGGATCCTTGAAAGCTTGTTGATTCTTATCACTCTCCTTGATGGACTTCCTTCCTACCTAGCTTGATGGAGTGAACTATCCCTTTTCCTTGATGAACTCTCTTTCCTAACTTGATTCCTAAACTTGATGAACTCTTCATCTATTTCTTCTTTTGAATTAGCCTCATTGTCTTCATTGAAGACCTTACAGACTGGTGCTGAATCCATAAGGTCAGCACTTTCTCATCTTGAGATTTAAGCATGCATATACTTTCCCCACCTAAGGTTTAAGTTTTTAGTGGGTTCATTGAAAAATAGGCTAATTGTTTAGAGGCTTAAATTGGCTAGCAATGGATAATTATTGTAATAGGTGTCAAGGAATAATGTGAATTACCAAAGGCGGCCTCCTATCCCTAGTAATGCTTTCTTGTAAGCACAGTGACTTAAACTCTTTAATAGATTATTCTTGGAATAGAAGTATAAATGCTCCAACAATGTGGAAAATTCTGTAGAAATTGGGATTGAGTGTATGTGGTTTGAGGAATTTGGATAAATGGATGAATTTCTTTGATTGCCTTTTAGGACCTTTTCTTATCATATTTTGAATGTTTAGCAAAAATCCTTACATGTATTGAATGAAGTTAAATCCCTCGTTGGCACAAATTGATTGGTAGAGCAATTAATCATCATGATTTGGAAGAAGCTTTATCAAATGAATCATCTTGATTTCTCTTGAAAAGAAGGCTTTTGAAAAATTTTTGGAGTCTTTAAAAGGAAGGCTTTGGAAAACTCTTAGAGTCTTTAAAAGAACAAAAAAAAAAAAAAAAATTAGAAAAAGGTTACTAAGAAGGCCTAGTGCCCTTTTTTTTTTTTTTTTTTTGAAAAATGAACTGAAATGACTTGAGAGCCCAATGCCCCTAGTTGAAAATTATTTTTTTGAATTTTTTTTGCAAATTTTTGAAAACCTTTTTTTTTTTTTTTTGAAAAAATTTTCTTCCTCTTTTTTTTTTTTTGTAAAACTTTTTCGAATCTTTTTTTTTTTTTTTGGATTTTTCTTTTTTGGTTTTTTTTATTTACATTTGAATAACATGACAAACCAAATGCATCAAACACAGCATGGATTTTATTAAGTAAAAGACCAACTAGAAGCCAAATCCAAAATAAACAATATGACCAAAGAGTCAATCTAAAAAAAACGTGTATAATAAAATTCAAGAAAAGTCAGGATGACTGGCTTATGAAGGCGGAGTAATGACTTGTTGGTCAATCAGATCTTGAATATCATGCCTTCAGTGAAAACACTTGTCAGTTGTGTGGCCTCCTCCTTCATGATATTTGCAATGAGCATTAGGGTTGTAGCTTCTAGTCATGGGATGTGGTATTGGCTTGGGATCCAATGGCTTCAGTACTCCCTTAGCTTGTAGTTTCTCCAAGGCTTCACTTAAAGTCATGTGTAGTTCTGAAAAATTTATTCGAGGTTTGGCAATTAATGATCTTTAGGGATTGATAGCATTGACCCTTCTTTCTGAAGTTGTTATTTTCTTAGAGACAAGATCTTCTCCCTTGATTATGCCATTGTTGATAGCATCTTCCACTTGAGTACTAGCTATTAACAAGGCTTTGAAGTTAGGGAAGTATTGGGTGAAAAGAGGCTCATGGTAAATGGGTAACAAATTCTTCACCACCAACTGGATTTGCTCTTCTTCACTTGGCCTATTCATCATTTGGGCTGCCTTGGCTCTCCATTTGGTTATGAATGCAAAAAATGACTCCTTTGGCTCTTGTTGTGTAGTTTCCAAATCCCTTCTTGTCACGTCCACTTCTATGTTGCATTTGTATTGATTATGGAACTCGTGATAGATGTCTTCCCAACTCCTTGCTCTAGCATCATCTAGGTTGAGGAACCACCTAAGAGTGGCTCCAATCAAGGTATTTTGAAACATTTGAGCAAATAGTTCTTCAGTTGCTCCTAGGGGCTGCATAGCCCTCATGTACATCTTCAAATAGGACTTTGGGTAGCCAGTCCCATCAAATTTGTCCAAGACTGGTATATTGAAGGCAATCTGACATCAATAAAAAGAGAGAGCGATTGATAGTCCATAAGGTCTTCCATCTTGCAGGCCCTTTTGATCATCTCCTCCATCTTACTTATCCTCTCATTAATCTTCTTCTCATTCTCCGGGATAGGGGGATTCTGATCAGTCTTGTTTTTCTCTTGCCTACCCTTCAAGTTCTGAAACTGCTGTACGATAAGGTTCATGTCCTCCCTTAATTGAATTTGGCTTGCTACCGTGGTGTTTAGTAGCACTTGAGTGTTCATTGGTTCTTTAGTGTTTAGGTGCTCTTCCCCCTCTGCCATGGTGACAGAGTCTTCGAATTTCTTGTGGCTTGGGCTGTCTTGCAAGTCAAACACAGGATTGAGATCTTGTAACTGCTTAAGGGGTGCTCTCAAAAAGAGATTTGGGTGTTTAAGGCACCTCTCTTTTGGGTAATTATGTGGAGTCGCCACTTTTTTTTTTTTTTGTTACAAAAAATAAGAAAAAACATAAATATAAAATTTATATCAAATATATCAAATTTCATTAGTTATGTAAACACAATCTTGATCAACTAATCATTACAGGGCTTTGGTCCTAAATACAATCTATAAACTTAGAAGAGTAATATTACAAAGCTTTTAATCCTAGTTACAATCTACCAAACCAAAAGATAAAACACTAGTCTACTATCCCAGAACCTAAGTTCGAGAGTTAGGTTACAGAATGAAAAGGTGTTAGGCACCCATTCTGCCTAGACGGAGTTTGGTTTTCTAGACTCTAAGTGACCACTATATACCCTTTCAAAAGATGCATGATATGACATATTAAAATCCCTAAAATCAACTTTAATTCACTCTTTAAAAATCCAAAATTTGCAATTTTTATTTAAGAAGAAAACCATTTTTTTTAATCATAAAAAAGTTTAGATCTATATTTAATGAAAATACAGATCAATTTTGTATACTTAAAAATTCAGATATGCATTTAATGAAAATACAGATTTTTTTTAAAGAAAAATTTTTAGATCTGTATTTAATGAAAAATACAGATTTGTTCTTGTTTAGAAAAAATTTCAGAAAATTTTTTCAGATCTATATTAAATGAAAATACAGATCTATTTTTGTTAAGAAAAAGTTTCTGAAAAAATTTCAAATATGTGTTTAATGAAAATACAGATTTGTTTGTGCTTAGAAAAAGTTTCAGAAAAATCTTCAGATTTGTATTTCACGAAAATACAGATCTGTTTTTGTTTAGAAAAAGTTTAAGAAAAATTTTCAAAATACAGATCTGTTTTTGTTTTTTTTGTTTTTTTTTTTTTTTTTTAAGGTTATAGTGATTAATTGCAGATTTTGAAATTAAAGAAGAATTAAATCACAAACATGTTAACCAACTAAAGAAAATTCCAACTAAACAACATAAACATGGTATAAATGAATTGTTAACAAGACCATATTCCTAATGACATCAGACAAATATTCATAATAATAATAATAATAATAATAATAATAATAATAATAAAATGCAACGAACAACACAAATTTATCAACTAAGATAAAAGAAAAAAAAAAGTGCAAGAACGAAATGAAATACCTACTTGCATAAATGTACCCTTCGATGGAAGAATACTTTAGAAATCAATGAAATTTTCACCTCTTTGAGATCTAAAATATTTTACTTTCAAAAAAGAAGTTCTTAAAGCCAAGGCTTCCAGAATGTCTTTAACGTAAGGGAGCAAAGAAGTCAAGGAAAAAAAAAGGGCTAGAAAAAAGGGGTCCTAAATGTTGGGCGGCCTCTCCTATTTATAGAGGTGTTAGTTGCTTACAAAAAAAGTTAGGTTTATTAAGTCCAACCAGCTAAAAAAATAAGCAAAAAAACATATGGGGGAAAATCCTAAAAAAAAAAAAAGGAGATTTGGATAAGAGTAAGCTGACTTTTTAAATCAGAACAAACTTCAATATTTTGATCATATATTTCTACTCAAAATTTAGATTAAGCTGAAATTTTGACAGCCGAAGGGAAATTTGATTCTCTCCAACTTTTCCAGAAATAGCCTAGTATGAATTTAGAGTTCTACTATGCTAAAAGTGCCTTGGAACGTGAATTTGAAATCCACAACTTGATTAGCACGTTTTTGAAGTGTTTTCCAAGTCTAAAACTGTATTTGGATGAATTTTAGAGTTATTTTCATGATAAACCTCATCCCAAAGTGATAATTAGGTTTTTTAAAATAATTATTTTGAATATAATTATCCTAAAAGCCTAATTATCTACAGCCTTTAAATATTATCAGCTTATTTGTTTTAATCCCATGCAACAAATCTCACTTTAAGAAAAATACTTAACCAATCACAAAAATTCATTTAATTAATTTTAATCATTAACCAATCAAAATTAATTTCAATTAATCACACGTGATCAGTTTCACCCCTATAAAATGCATGCAAACCATGAAAATTTGATATTGTAATATCTTTCAATCCGACGGTCCGATTTGGGAATCGGGCATACTGCTGTGACCATTAGAATCTCAAAATCATTTTTATGATATGCAATGAATGATTTATTGCATGTAATACAATTATGATTTTTTGGTAAATGAATGATCATTCTAGTCATCTCCCAAGATTAAATTATGGGTGCAAAATCGAGTGTCTACAGTTGGACTTCATGTAAGCTTTTTCGTATATGGGAACCCACTTCATGTCATCCTCTTGCCACTTTTTGTACGCCAAAGTAGGATGAAGGAACTGAGGAGGACGGATGCCGTTGGTCACCTTCATTGTGACCAAGACTCGAGGATTTTGCCCAAGGTCCTATCAGTAGTGAAGTTGATACCGTACCGTACCGGCCAGTGAACCGGTATAGTCCACCTTCAATTTCATACCGGAAAAAATACCGGCCATACCGTCCGGTAAATGAATACCAAACCGAAACAAAAAATTCTTTTTTTTTTTTTGGTAATTGTGGCAACTTAATAAGGCAGGATGGTAATTTATATTCCTAATACTAACCCTAAACACTACCCACCCCCCGTAGCCCTCATTCTCTCTTCTCCCTCACTCTCTCGGTCTGACTCTTCTCCCTCAACTCTCTTGTTCAGTCGTTCTCACTCTTTCTTCTTCTTCTTCTTCTTCTTCTTCTTCTTCTTCTTCTTCTTTTTGTATGCAGCTGTGTATCTCTGTCTCTCACTCAGGTAAAATTTTGCCTTCTTTTTTGCTATGTGGAATTATATTTTACCTTAAAATTTTTGTCTCTCCCTCACTCTCTTGTTCTCATTCTTCTCCCTCACTCACTCATTCTCACTCTTTTTTTTTTTTTTTGTATGTAGCTGTGTTTGCTCTTGGTGATCTTTTTCTCTCTCAGCTGCTCTGTGTCTCTCTGTCTCTCGGCCAGTCTGTCTCTCACTCTCAGGTAAAACTTTGCCTTAATTTTTGCTGTGTGGAATTATATTTCATGTGGAATGGTGATTCAGATGATGTGATAAATAATAAATTGATTACTGTGTTCATGAATTGGGTTACCGTGTTCATGAATTGTTGTTTCATTACTGTGTTCATGAATTGGGTTACTGTGTTCATGAATTGTTGTTTTATTCTTGATTTTGGTTAGCTTGAGATATTGGGTTAGTATTAGTAATTTACAACTTAGTATTATTATTAATAAAAAGGTAACTTAGAATTATTAACAAATAATTGATGGTATATATGCAATGTGAATTATGACTGAAAATCAGTCAAGTGTAGCATCTGGCCCAGTTGTAAGATCCAAGGATCCAGCATGGGCTTATGGTCGTGTTGTGCCGGATGCGAGAAATAACACCCAGTTTACTTTTTGTTCTAAAATGATAAGGGGGGGAGGAATTACTAGGCTCAAGTATCATTTAGCTGGGATTCCGGGTGATGTTGAGGCATGTAAAAAAGTATCTAAAGATGTAAAATGTCAAATGAAACAGTTACTTGAAGATTTAAAGAAAAGTAAACAGAAAAAAAAAAAAAAAAAAGAATGAGTAAACAAATTGCAAATCCCTATGATTTAGAGGAGGATGATTATCATCATCATCATGATAAAGGTAATAATGATAATGAGAGAGGGGGTTCAAAGAGTCATTCATCAGTTAGTAATTCTAACACCAAAGGGAAATAAAAAGTTGGAGAAAGGTCAAACATCCATAAAATCTTCTTTGGCCTCAAAGCAAATGGTTGAGAAGGCAAGAATGAATTTTGCAAGGTGGTGGTACCATGCTAATATACCTTTCCATGCGGCTCGCTCTATGTATTATCAAGAAGCTTTAGATAGTATTGCAACTATTGGGCCTAGTTTTAAGGGACCTTCTTATCATGACTTGAGGGGGCCTCTATTACAAAAACAGGTGGGTGAAATGAATGATTATCTCATAGATGTGAAAAATGATTGGAAAGTTTATGGGTGTTCAGTAATGTCAGATGGGTGGACAAATCAAAAGAACTCTCCAATCATTAATTTTTTAGTGTATTGTCCAAAAGGTACCATGTTTCTTAAATTCCTTGAGATGTCAGGCCTAACAAGAGATGCATATACATTGTTTAAGTTGTTTGATAAAATTGTTCAAGAAGTTGGGGTTAAGCACATTGTGCAGTTTATTATAGATAAATATTTTGCTTACAAGTTTGCAGGAAAGAAGCTAATGCAGAAATATGGGTCATTCTATTGGTCTCCTTGTGCAGAATAGTGTATTGATTTAATGTTGGAAAATTTGTTTTTCAGATAGTAGATATTTTCCTATCATTCATGAAACCATTCAAAAGGCTAAAAGGATTACCAAATTCATATACAACCATGGCAAGGTGTTATCTTTGATGAGAAATGACTTCACCATTGGTAGGGATTTGATTCGTCCAGACATCACAAGGTTTGCAACTGAGTTTTTAAGTCTTCAATGCTTGACTAAGTTCAAGAAAGAACTTAGGCAAATGTTTACTTGTGATCAATGGGTTGATTCTCGATATGCTAGAGATGTCATGGGAAAGGAGGTGGCTGCAATTGTTTTGGAAGATAAAGAGTATTGGTTACACTGTCAACAAATAATGATAATTAGTGAGCCTTTGGCTAGAGTACTACGTCTTGTAGATGGGGATGAAAAACCATCAATGGGATACTTGTATGAGGCAATGGATAAAGCAAAGGAGAATATAAAAGCAAGGTTGAAGAATAAAATTTCTGCATATATACCATTTACTAGTGTCATTGATGCTAGGTGGGATAAACAACTCCATAGTCCATTACATGCAGCAAGGTGTTATCTTTGTTGGAAAATCTGGTTTTGTATCTCCTACAAAACACACAGCGGAAGCAACAAACATAGATCTATTTCATTCATGATTGATAACATGTACTATGTAAATTTCAGAATTTAAGAACAAGATAGCGTACCTTGGTACGGTGAAATTCAAAACAAAAGATTAGAAGTACTTGAGAACACTTTTAATCTTCACTTCAATTCCACTTTACGCCCAAGAATTGTGGTCTCTCAATCAGTTTCCAAGGGAGAATAATTGAGTGGCTTTACTCACACATACACACCATTTCACAATTATGTCTCTCTTTTTCTTATAATAAAATTCTATATGTTTCTCCCTTTATATCTAACTGATTATCTAATTGGGCTAGCCTATTGGGCCTTTCCAATTGGATTTTAGTGTGTGGCTTGGAGTGTTAGGATATGTGCCCTTAAATCCTATTGTATGATGCTATGTATGATATTATGTATGACATTATGTGAGAAATGATGTATGACTTAATATTGTGTTTAATAAAGTTGCTTTATTCTTATCTAAAATAATGGAAACATGAATATTCGGACATTATCAAATAGTCCATGAGATGCATAGTATGTGATTTATGTGAAAAGTCACAGAAGATATAAATCACAAGTTCTTTGTAAACTCAGAATTTTGGTTCGTAGTCGGTGATGAAATTGGGCATTTCATCTGCGAAGACTATAACATATTAACTACGATGATTTGTCTTGATCATGGAAGTGGTGACTTCTAGTTAATATGTTGATATGTTTTAAGAGTTAAGACATATTGAACTGGACCGCTGTGAGATTTATTATTCTCCTAACGACTGTTAATTAAATAATAAATCTCACGACTTGTATTCACATGAACTCTTAATCTTGAGAGAATAATGGACCTGATCATGAAATGTAGGTTGCTTTGATATATCAGGAGTGAGATCTAAAGTAACGGTCAAAACCTCAGTATGTTGGGCAGCCACATTTAGTGTTGATGGAACATATATTCTCAAGATGGAATTCATAGTCTCTTAACGGAGATATAAAATATTCCCTTAAGATAAGTTTAATGAGTTCAGTTGTTCAGAGAGTTAGGCCTAACCGCTTTAGTAAGACTAAAGTATATATTTATGAAATTGGATTTCATAAATATATGATGAATAACTTAAAAGGATTAGACCGGGTACTCAAGGAGTAAGATGTAGTAATTTACAAAGTGGCAGTCTATATTCATGACTTTGTATTACTACAAATATTTTATGAAAGGGTTGCATGTATAATAAAGTCTTGGGATATAATTTATTAATGAGGCCTAGAGTGCAATTATATTTATATAGTGGTATTAAATATAATTAATGGTAACTTTGGACTTGTCAAGAGTTGACAGAAAAGCCCAAGGCCCATTGGAGCTAGTGTCTTATTTGTTCCCTTTTGGTCCCACTACAAGCCACACACTAAAGCCCAATTGGGAAGGCCCAAAAGGCTAGCCCAATTAGATAATCAGTTATGTGGAGAGAAACATACAGAATTTTATATAGAATAAAATGGTTTGTATGTTTAATAAGTGTAATAATATATGATATAAGGAAGAGAGACACTCTTTCATATTCTCTCTAGAAAACATAGAACTGATTGAGAGACCATACATCTTGGGCATCATGTGGAATTGGAGTGAAGATTGAAAGTCTTCCCGAGTACTTCTTCATTCGGTTTTGAATTTCACCGCATCAAGGTACACTCTCTTGTTCTTATATTCTGAAACCTACATAGTGCATGTTATCAATTGCGAATGAAGTAGATCCGTTTAGTTTCCGCTGCGTATGTTTTGTATGCGATACAAACATGTATATTACCCAACATGGAGTGGGACCAAAAGGGAACAATAAGACACTAGCTCCAATGGGCCTTGGGCTTTTCTATCAACTCTTGACAAGTCCAAAGTTACCATTAATTATATTTAATACTACTATATAAATATAATTGCACTCTAGGTCTTATTAATAAATTATATCCCAAGACTTTATTATACATACAACCCCTTCATAAAATATTCGAAGTAATACAAAGTCTTGAATATAGACTGCCACTTTGAAATTTACTACATCTTAATCCTTGAATACCCGGTTTAATCCTTTAAGTTATTTATCATATATTCATGAAATTCAATTTCATAAATATATACTTTAGTATCTCTTTACTAAAGTGGTTAGGCCTAACACTCTGAATAACCAAACCCATTAAACTTATCTCAAGGGAATATTTTATATCTCCATTAAGAGATTATGAATTCCATCTTGAGAATATATGTTCCATCAACACTAGATGTGACTACCCAACATACTGAGGTTTTGATCATGAATTTAGATCTCACTCCTAATATTTCAAAGTAACCTACACTTCATGATCAGGTTCATTATTCTCTCAGGATTAAAAATTCATACAAATAGAAGTCGTGAGATTTATTATTCATTTGACAGTCGTTAGGAGAATAATAAATCTCACAGCAGTCCAATTCAATATGTCTTAACTCTTAAAACATATCAACATATCAACTAGAAGTCTTCGCTTCCATGATCAAGACAAATCATCTTAGTTGATATGTTATAGTCTTCGCAGATAAAATTCCCAATTTCATCACCAACTACGAACTATAATTCTGAGTTTACAAAGAACTTGTGATTTATATCTTCCGTGACTAAATCACATAAATCACATACTATGCATCTCATGGACTAAGATAATGTCCTATTAGTTCATTAATAAATAGTCTCATATAATTAAACAATTTAATCATTTATGACATGTTAATAAATTAGATTTTAAGGCATAAACCCCAACAATCTCCCACTTGCCCTCAAAGACAATTTACCAAATATTTAACACTTATCTCCCTCTAGAGTAATTCATAGTCGCTCTAAGGCAAAGTTTGGAAACAAGTCAGTCAGATTTATTGCATAAATTATCTTTTCTACTACTACTCAAGTACTCATATCTCTTTAATGAGATATTACTTACACTTAATGTGTATCTTTACCACCTAAGATGAACACATACCTTGAAATCCAACTTCATGAATAACAATCAAACTACAAGTCAATATTTGTACATTCAGTATCAATCAAAAAGTCACTTTTGTGGTTAAGCATATAATCCCTCATTCTCCTAAGATATTTGAGCATATGCTTTACTCCCACTAAATTAAGTGATCTTGATTCAATTGATGTTTGCTTATCATGCCCACCGCAAAATAGATATTTAGCTTAGTATATAGCACAGCATAGAGCCTTTCTATTAATATGATATAAGGAACCGTCTTGATATGCTCTTCCTTTTATATGTCTTAGGACTCTAGTCCTTTATAAAGGAACTTCAAACTTAAAAGGAAAGAATCCTTTCTTGAAGTATTACATGCTATACTTGGCTAGAATCTAATCTATTTAAGCAATTTGAGATAGACTCAACATCCTAATATCTAAATTTTAACCAAAGTTTAATTCTAAGGATGTGACCAATCTTTCCTAAGTACTTTATATCAAACTGGACTAGACAACCAAAACTTCATTGATGACAATAACTCTACATCATTCTAAATGATTAGAATGTCATCAACATACATTAAGAAATTTATTATTCTATATAACTTTTACACACTTAAGGCTTTTAAATACTTGATCAAAATCAAACAATTTGATTGCTTGATCAAATTTGATATTTTATGATTTAGATGCTTGCTTTAGTCCATAAATGGACTTTAAGCAGCTTGCATACTAAACATTACTAGTTCTTTGCTATGAACAAGTCTAGTAATACCATAAAGATGTCTTCCTCAAAATTGCTACTAAAAGAAGCTTTCTTGATATTCATTGTCATATTTCATCCAAATGAAATATAATGAATAAGAGAATCTAGATAGAGTCAAACTTGACTATTGGTGAAAAAAAAATTTCATAGTCGAACCATTTCTTTCTGAATAAATCTTTTTGCCACTAGTTTTGACTTTGAAGGTTTGAACCTTCAAATCTATCAATCTCATTTTCTTGTAGACCTATTTGAAAACAATAGGCTTAATGCCATTAGGCGCCTCTACAAGTTCTAAACTTTAAATAGAATCTAATTCTATTCACATAACCTTAATCCAGTAATCCATATTCATATCATCTATTGCCTTTATGTAAGACTGAGGATCAAATTCATATCTTTGTGGAATGACTTCAAAAGTTTATTCCAAAAGTATGAATTTATTTGATAATCCTCCCACTACTATATTGTATCGGTGTAATAGTTATCTACAGAATAATGTCTTGTAGTGTATCTAATACAACCATCTCATTTCTAAATGTATTTTATAGTTTTCTTTTAACAAATTCTGACAATCTTCTTCTAGAACAATCTACCTTTAAAAGAGCCTTATTCCTCGTTTATGTATGTACTAACTTAAAAAAGTCATTGGAACTTCATTCTTTACAAAAAGGAGCCCTAGATCATATTATCCTCTAAACAGAATTCATAGACTGGGAATATAATAAAATAATGGTTATAAAAGCTCATCTTTCACCAATCTTGAATATCATTTAGATTAATAAGATCTAGACAAAAGTGCCAAAACAAACAATTACAAAGGATGGAAACTTTCTCTTTAAAAGGTAAAACATGTAAATTTCCATCTAGAAGGCAATCATGGACAATGCTTAACTTTACCAAAATGTAAACATTTTCCTTTTGGTCATACTTTTAGGTCTAATTTCCTTTTGGCAACCACAAGGGCAACTAGCTTGTCTAACTCTTTGGTGTTATAATTCTTTTTCTTACCACCCTTACCTTTTCGGTCTAGGCTAAGAATTTAAATTAAATCATATTGACCTTAGCCTTGGCTTTTAGGATGTCTTCCGTTGCGTAAAACTCACTCATCAATTCAGATAATATAAAAAGAATTTATTTTCAAAAAAAAAATTGAATTGATCAAATGATTCCATATGAGATTAACATTTAATCCCTACATCCAAGAATTCCAATTCATTTTAAAATAATAAAAAATTTCATAAAATGATATAAAATTGGAACTCCTTTAAGCCTTTCTTAGCACTCAATATGATTCATACCAAACATCTCATTTAGACTTAATATAAAGTCTAAGTCTAGTACTAACTCTTGCATCTCATGCAATAGCACAATTGAGATAGAAGCCAATGTAACATTTTAGCATTTCAATGGAAACTATGATCACATCATAAGTTATCTTCCATAAATGCATCATGTATAGGAAATTATGATAATGCTGAAACGAAACATATTTATGTACTTCAGTTCCTTTAAGCACCATGTCCAAAATTATTTCTTAGTTAATGTGATTCAATTAAAATAGTAGCTAGAGAACAAAATTCATGACAACTTTATTTTGAAACTATGAACATAATTACAGGTTCATTATATTTTGCATCCATTACCATATAATATGAAACCCATAAAACATATTATACTAGGTGCAACGACAACCCAATCCATGTCTATAATTCCTTGGTAGCAAGTTTATTATAAACACATTAATTGATTGAGAACTATTCTCATTATTAGTGCTATCATGATAACTCTTATCATACACTAATAATATGCCATATTAACTTTAGCCTCTAAGTAATAATGACATAGCTCCTTTGGGAGGTTAACATTACACTTAGTCTAGTGTACACCATTATCTAGAATCATGTGTAGCCACATTTCATCTCCCTTTATAGTGTTTAAACTTGTAGTACCATGAAACAAAACACCCTCCTTTGGGATTGCGAGGCATATGCGCCAAGACGAGGTGTTTTTCCACACTACTTTAAACGGGTGAGTTTAATCTTGTAGTACTATGAAGTAAACATCCTCCTTTGGGATCGCGAGACATATACACCAAGACGAGGTGCTTACCCACACTACTTTGAACCGATAATGGAGGCCGTGAGATCCAACCCTTGTATCTCTCTCCCACTAGGAATTTTAAAACAAGTGGATTGTTATGAAATCATTGTGATCTAATAACAATTGTAACCCTACACATCAGATGTGTTTAATTGTTAAATTCAATGTGATGTTACTAAGTCACGTCACAATAGCGTAACGAACATTTGCGCAATCACAAATAAGTTTAACCTTGTAATCTGTGAAGTAAATAACCTCCGCATGGAATGCAAGACTTGAAGTCAAGACAAAGTATCTATTCACATTACAAAAAACTTAACAAAAGGGTTATTTCAGCACTCCCACTCATTATTTGGGTTTTTCTTTAAATAATTGTGATCTCATCAAAACTAATAACCTTGCACTTATTGAAGACTTTAATCTCATTAGAATCACTAACTAAAATGGAAGTCCTAAACTATTTAGGATTCCTTAAACACTAATGAATCAAAAATTAGTTATATAGAACTCTATCCTTAATTTACTAGATAAAGTATTCTAATCTAATTAGAAACTATATAACTTTAATTAGAATTTTAATCTCATTAAAAACCTCTAATTAAAATAAATTAAGGACTTTTAATCATAAAACAATTTAGGACTAAGAGTTCTATTCAACTAACATCTTTGATCTCATTAGGTCTTTTAGTTAGATAGCGATTAATAAATGTCCTTAACTTTTAAGGACTATAATTAATCACATAGCTTTGTATTTTATCAAAGTTTTAACACTTAGTCAAAAATAAGTGAAAATTCAAAATTCGGTGCCTTCGATCGGTCGAACCTATTACTCAATCGATCGAATTCGCAAAACTGAATTTTTCCAGCATTTTCAAGTAAACATTTTTGACATCTTCATTGTTCTTCCATCAAAAACACCTTTTGATTTTATCAACAAAGATTTACAGATCAAATATTAAGGTTTTCAAGATCATTATCAAGAACCCTAATAAAGCTAGAAACCTTGAAAACATAATCCTAATCTCATTAGGAATAAATTTCATTAAACAAATACTTTAATCCTAGCATTAATATATAATAAATATATAAACCAAGGCAAGCAACAATACGATGAATCCTTTCAAAAGCAATTATCATATGCGGCCATTAAGAACTGGCATATATATATATATATATATATATATATGAAAACATGTTAATGGCGTGCCACATGAATCCACAAAAACATGCAAGATCAAAGACCATATATTAATCATGCCAACATATATATTAATATTCAAGTGGTGCATGCCTTCAATTCACGCACATGGCAGTTAACATATGACTTCATACGGATTCATGCACATGGCAGTTAAAATCACGCATTCATATGTTAAATTCACATGTTATACGGATTCAAAATCTAGGCATTCGAGCCACAATATATCATTGATAATATATAATATACGGATGGAGGCCTTATATAAGCCTTTATATATATATATATATATATATATATACACTAGCCTCATCACACATGCTTCGCGCATGCGATGAGACTTTTTTTATTTTTATTTTAGTGGTCCTATTTAGTATTTTGTAACAAAATAAAAATTTGTGTTTTTATTTTATCTATATAATTTTTATTTTGAGGATCTAATTTATAAGTGGATAAAGCAATTTGAAAATTAATAAGAGAATTTTCAAAAAAAAAAAAAAGAGGAGAGTGGTCCTATTTTTTAGACAATGTTTTAGTGAGAGTTAGAATTACATTTTTACCAAATTGTCCTTTAGTTTTGTCTCTACTTAAACATAGGGGTGTAGAAGTATTTTTGAACTAAAAAATGAGGAATCCAAACAGGGGAAGCTCCTTAAATAATAGTATAGATATAGATATAAAAGCCTGACTTCCTTATATCATATAAATGTATATATATAAGCCTTTAAAGCAATCTATATATATAAGCCTTTAAAGCAATCTATATGTATAAGCCTTTAAGCCTTTAAAGCCCACTACATGCTTATAAGATGGCCATCATATGCTTATAATATAGAAACCATGCAACCCTTAACTGCGTGAATCAGTTATCGCACCGCTTGACTATTTCAATGAAGACACGGCTTCATTGAATAACCGTCAATCCTTGGCATTAACAACACACGACACCATTGAATAACTATCAATCCTTGGCCATAAATTTCAATCTATATATCACATATATAAATGAAACATGCCATATGAATTCTAACGCTAAAAACAAAAATTCCTAAAACCATGATTATCAAACCATGTCTACACAAAAAAACACGTTCAAGGACACAATAATGCAGAAAATTTTACTGCAGAAAATCAAAACACAAAGATAATGGTTTTCTTAAATTCTAAAAACAATCACATGCTATACAATCATGAAAATGAAAACCTGGCTCTAATACCAATTGTTGGAAAATCTGGTTTTGTATCTCATACAGAACACACAGCAGAAGCAACAAACATAGATCTATTTCATTCATGATTAATAACATGCACTATGTAAATATCAGAATTTAAGAACAAGATAGCATACCTTGGTGCGGTGAAATTCAAAACAAAAGATTAAAAGTACTTGGGAACACTTTTAATCTTCACTCCAATTCCACTTTATGCTCAAGAAGTGTGGTCTCTCAATCAGTTTCCAAGGGAGAATAATTGAGTGGCTTTACTCACACATACACACCATTTCACAATGATGTCTCTCTTTTTCTTATAATAAAATTTTGTATGTTCCTCCCTTTATATCTAACTGATTATCTAATTGGGCTGGCCTATTGGGTCTTTCCAATTGGGCTTTAGTGTGTGGCTTGGAGTGGGACCAAAAGAGAACAATAAGACATTAGCTCCAATGAGCCTTGGGCTTTTCTATCAACTCTTGACAAGTCCAAAGTTACCATTAATTATATTTAATACTACTTTATAAATATAATTGCACTCTAGGTCTTATTAATAAATTATATCCCAATACTTTATTATACATGCAACATCTTCATAAAATATTCGTAGTTATACAAAGTCATGAATATAGACTGCCACTTTGAAATTTACTACATCTTAATCCTTAAGTACTCGGTTTAATCTTTTAAGTTATTCATCATATATTCATGAAATCCAATTCAATAAATATATACTTTAGTATCTCTTTACTAAAGTGGTTAGGCCTAACACTCTGAATAATCAAACCCATTAAACTTATCTCAAGGGAATATTTTATATCTCCGTTAAGAGATTATGAATTTCATATTGAGAATATATGTTCCATCAACACTAAATGTGGCTGCCTAACATACTGAGGTTTTGATCGTGACTTTAGATCTCACTCCTAATATATCAAAGCAACCTACACTTCATGATCAGGTCCATTATTCTCTCAGGATTAAGAGTTCATGCAAATAGAAATCGTGAGATTTATTATTCATTTGACAGTCGTTAGAAGAATAATAAATCTCACAGCAGTCCAGTTCAATATGTCTTAACTCTTAAAACATATCAACATATCAACTAGAAGTCTCCACTTCCATGATCAAGACAAATCATCTTAGTTGATATGCTATAGTCTTCGCAGATGAAATGCCCAATTTCATCACCAACTACAAACTATAATTCTGAGTTTATAAAGAACTTGTGATTTATATCTTCCGTGACTAAATTACATAAATCACTTACTATGCATCTTATGGACTAAGATAATGTCTCATTAGTTCATTAATAAATAGTCTCATATAATTAAACAATTTAATCATTTATGACATGTCAATAAATTGGATTTTATGGCATAAATCCCAACAATGTCAACCCTGGAATCTTCTTTAGGCCTTCATTTAAGAAGCAAAAAGAAATTACAAAAGGCCTACTTAGTACCATTACAAGGTTGGTTCCTGATCTTGATGAGCAAGACAATCTTAGTTCTCAAATTAAAGCATACAAAATGTCTTTAGGTGACTTTGGAATGCCTATGGCAAACCGCCAACGTGAAAAACTAAATCCAGGTATACTATATGTATCTATACATACATATATATATATATATATATAATTCATTTGAAATTTTGTTATTTGCTTTGTACTAAATTAATACTTTCTTTTATTTTTGGAAGTTGCTTGGTGGGAGCAATTTGGAAATGACACTCCAGAATTACAAAAGTTTGCAATTCGAGTGCTAAGTCAGTGTTGTAGTGCAACTGGTTGTGAAAGAGCTTGGAGCACATTTGAGTTTATCCATTCCAAGAGGAGAAATAGGCTTGAGCATAAACGTTTGAATGACTTTGTATATGTTCGTTATAATCTATTGTTATGAGAAAGGTATGTTTTTAAATATATTCAATTTTTATTTTGAATGATTAGGAAATGTCACTAATGTATGATATTGATTTTGGTAGGAACATTAGAAGGACAAAGGATTACTTGTATCCTATAAGCCTTGATAATATTGATTTAATGGAGGATTGCGTAGCTGAGGAATCTGAATTTCTATTACTAACTGAGGAAGATGTGAATTAGGCTAGCATTGAAGAACCATTAGCAACAATGACTTTGGAAGATGATAATAATGATAATGATGTTGTTGTTCTTGATGAGGATGATGGTGACAATGATGTTCTGTTAACAAATGCTAATACTCATGTATATTATGGTCCCGAAGTAGATCCTTTTGATGGATGGGAGTAGATGATCCTATGTAATTTATGTTAACTTAATTATTTGTATTATTTATATTATTTGTTTTCTTTGTATACAATGAATAATTAAGTTTTTTATATTGTGTTTTTTTTTCTTTGTATTCAATAAACAGTTGAAGTAATGTTTTATTGTAAACAGGAAGTAATGTTTTATGGTAAATAGAGATTTTGTGTGTGTGTGTGTGTGTGTGTGTGTGTGTGTGTGTGTGTGTGTGTGTGTGTGTGTGTGTTAAATATATAAAATAGCGATAAACCCGAAATGGTACACCGGTATTGACCGATACCCGAAATATATCGTATCGGTGGCCAAATCAGTACAGCCTCCGGTACGGTATTGACTTCCTTACCTATCAATAAAATCCAAGGTATGGAAGGACCGATCATCATTAGGAGCTGCTTGGCTATCACCAAATCACCTTGCAATGTGACTGGTAGAGTAGTAAGAACAACAGCAAAATGCAAAGAACGGAACACAATTATCCTTAAGATTGCGATGAACCATACTTGAGATGCACCACCATTCCACTACCCATTGGATATCAATGACTTTAATGCGCTCTATGAACTCAGTGAACTCATCAAAACTCACGTCAACGCTTTTAGGCCTACAATCGTGATAATGCTTGGGAAGGAATAAACTAGGAGGAACAGTAGGGAGATGGAGCAATCGAAGCCTTTCTTGTAGCCATATCTAAAAAATAAAGAGAAAAAGGAAGAGGAAAAAAAGAGAGAGAAATGATGAAAAGACGATATAAAAAGCCTCTATGGGTTGAAAACTAAAAGGTAATCCATGCAAAAATTAGAGGGATCTTGCTAGGTTGAGAACCTAAGCAAAAATTAGGGATTATACTTGAAGAAGGAGAGGGCTTCCCGCAAAGAAATTTGCTTCCTTCCTATGAAACGCATCCAAGCCATTAAGAGTTTTAGCCAAGATCATACTTGCAAGGTTTTCATTCCTCAGATCGCTAACCACCAAGCACATTTTATGGTCTATATAGTTTGTCTCATGTACCAAGAAGTATCTTGCAAGAACGCATAGGCAGAAAACATTAAGATAGTGGGAACTAGGTATATCAGTCATAAGGACAGTTAGTTGAGAGAAGTATGCAAAAAAATTGATGGATTCTCAACTTGCCAAAAACACACCAATGCTTTGCCGTGTCAAGAGAAACACCCAACAGAGCTTGAATCAAGGTAGGAAGATCCCCACCCATGGTAGGAAAGACAAGAGTGTTAACTTCGAGCTCACCTATGATTGCACTAAACTCTTCAAGAGTGGGGCATATCTCTACACAATTAAAGTGGAAAACATGCCAAGTAAGGATCCGAAAGTTAGTAGTAGCACAAAGGAGAGGTTCATTTACTTTGATTTGATGATATGGATAGATGCAAGAGAGACTGAATAGGAGTGATAGCCTCTTTGAAATTAGGGCCAAGCTTCTTGAACCATGCCGAGACTTCTTAAAGAGAGAATTCTACCATTGGAGAGCCCTAAAGAGTATTTTTTGAGCTGAAAATACATCTAGAGAAGGTTTGGAAGTCCCAAAGGCTATTCATACTTAAATAGGGCAGCTAGGGTTTTCTAACCTGCTGCATGCGTGCGCAGAGTCAAAGCTGCGTACACAAGGTCAAAGCTTGCGTGCGCAGGTGCATGTATGCGCGCGCACAAAAGTATGCAGAACCGAGTTTTCCCCTATTTTGAGTGTGTTTTCTCCTCGAAAGCTTCTCTTGTGAGTCTTAAAGCCTAAAAAACTACTCAAGGCACAATTCAAGCTCAAAATTTCCAAATATCAAGAACAACAGAATTGCATAAAGTTTCCACAAGTTTGTAATTTAAGTGCATATCCCAAATAAAAGCATAAATGTGAAAGATGTTCTTAAATACAACCCAATGTCTCAAATCAAATCCAAAGTGCAGGAATGTATGCTAAAAAGAGAAAAATAATAAAAACAACAAAAAAAGAATTATACTATGCTATGCTATCTATGTCTGTGTCTATTTGTCTGTCTGCAAAATCACCAGAAATGCCTCTTCCTCAGCTGATAGCTTGGAGTCAACTCTGAACCCCCATCCACCATCATCATCACCATCACCTTCATCGCTGTATAACTGCCTGGAATACTCGATCACCTCCAACTTGAGGTTCCCTGTAAGCTAAACGAGCTCCTTATGCTCTTGCAAAGTAGGTTGAATTGAAAGAGGACAGTGTTAAGACAAGGGTTGAGAGATGCAAGAAAATTAAAGGAAGAATAAAAAAGAACTCACTGCCCGTGCACCTTTGGAAAGGGGTAAATCATGACATTTGTGTTGCGGCTCACCGGACGCTCCTGAGCAAAGCCATCAGGACCATAAGCATAAACCGACCAGGGCAGACAGGGAAGGTCTATAAGAGCACTAGCAACAGGGCCAGCCTAACACAAGTGTTTTGCTTAAATATCACCAATGTACAAGAGTGCAAAATGATGAATGATTGAAG